>CM044006.1:3343386-3400886 GCA_024085815.1 Flaveria linearis | reverse complement strand
TAGCGTTTTATAGCATCTGTACTCAATTTCATTTTCCAAATGAAACAAAAATTGAGTTATACTTGTAAATAAGTTACGATACAAATTCCTCCTTTATTTACCTAATGAGTTATGGATACAAGTGTTTTCTTTACCATTATCTAAGTGAAATACATACAAACTATGAAATAAATAGCAGGTCTTCGATCAATTGGTATTCTTGATGTATAATAGATTTTTATCTAGTGAAGTTTATGAGAATTTCCTTTTATGAAAAAAAACATAATATAAAAATAGAAACAAAAAGTAAAATGAAATGAATTAAAAAACTAATCGAACAAAAGGGGTGGAAAAAAGCCCTTTACATCTCAAATCCACTTATGAAATAAAAAATTAATCAAACAAAAGGGGCTCTCTGTATTTTACTGAAAGAACGGGGGTTTAATATGGTTTTTAGTAAATGTTAGGGGCTTAAGTTGGTACGCAGATTACTTGGTGATTCGCTTAGATCGACTCATTGATAGTCTCACGGAAATCGTTACACACAGTACAAGTACGTTTATGCCACACGCTAGTAAAATAGAAGTCAAACAAGATATTATTTGTCGGTGAATCTCAGATAAATTGATTTGAAATGAGGTACTCTCACGGTCTTTTAGTGTGAAGGTAATGGTTGAAGTATCACTTGGTAGGTATCATATATTTCAGGTGAGTCAGGTCAATTTACGTTTATAAGGTGTAAAATTCAGTCAATTCCCAAGATGAATAACCAAGATCTCAATCACAATAACGCGGAATGAAATATGATTGGAAGAAGACAAACAATGATCAAAACAACTTCAATTGATAATCAATAATGATTACAATCTTGTGCGAGAATGCACAGAGTGATTACAGCGTAATTGAACTGAAAACTTGCGAAAACTTATGAAAAACTTAGCTACAAAAAGCGAAAATTACATATTTATACTAAAACAACTGTTCTCGCGCGAGACTGGATTTTCGTGCGGATCTGGCTTTCGCGCGAACTATTCTAGTCGCGTGGAATCTGCTTTCGCTTGAGTTCTTCTTTTTGCTTTCGTTGTTTTGCCGAGCCTTTTATGGTCTTCTACAATCTCCCCCTAGGCTCGGTGAAACATCCTCAGTCAAAGTCAACATTGGTTTTCTTGTAAGTACCAGAATAAGCATACCATTTATTTCTAAGGATTCGATCTATCATCCAGACATATTGGCAAGACAAAAAGTAAACGGACTCATCAGCTGAAATAGGGCAGTGTAGCAGCTTGATCAAGTCGTCTTTGCCGAATTTCATTAAGTCAGCTGGATCAATGATTCTGTATGATCTATCAACACATTTGATCACAGCTTGACCTGAATCCTTTTCACATCTCCAAGAAATAAATTGCTTTAAAGAATTTGGAGGAACAGGAGCATGAACTGGGACTTTCCTTATAAATTTAGGATGTTGATAGACTCTGATTTTCATTGGAGCTTTTGTATTTTCATCAATTCTTGAAGAGTCGTCAATCATCTTTGACTTTGTAGTTTTAAAGTCCTTGAAGTTAGTTCTCATCTCCCTTCTTATCTTAGATCTCATTAACTCAGCTTCACTAAAATTGCTTTCATTGAAGAATGGAGCTTTTCCCATTGAATAAAGATCTGCAGCTCGTAAAGTATGGAAGTCCTGAGTGCTCTTCAAATAGTCTATTTCTCCATTCTTTCTCTTTATAACATACAACTTTTTCTCACCATCATAACCCCAGCTTATAACATGAGACATTTTGTAACATCCAAAAGTTTGATAATTATTTATTTATTAGAATTAGTGTTCAGTCGCACAACATGCGTGCGAAGGAACCTCAGTCGCATGCCAAACATGCGAATGAGGCCCAATCGCACGAATGACGGGCGTATGGGCTCAGTCGTACGATTGAGCCGTGCGAATGGTCCAATCATGCGATTGAGTATGTCAGCTAAAAAATTGGCATGTAGGATAAGTAAGGCGGTTAAGGGTGTTAGAAGCAGATTTTATCTGCTATATTCTCACCCTCTCGTCCCTTTCGAACCCCAACACCCCTGTTCTTGCTAGATTGAGTAAATTAGCTCCGTTTTGGTAAGTTTTGCTTGTTACGGATCGATTCTTGAATATGTTAGGCTGTGTATGTGGTTGAAATTGATCCAAAAACATATTTTAAATCTGGGTTTCTGTTCAATTTTTCTGTTAAACTGAAAAGTGAAGGTTCGGGTCTTAGTTTTTGTGAAGATTGATGAAATAAAGACCCGAAACGGTTGTAAATAAGGTGTATATGTTCTGTTGTGAATATGGCATAATCTGAACGGTTAAAACTTGAGTTTTTGGATCAAATATGGTAAGAACACAGCTGCTGATCCGTTTCAGGCGAATGAGCCCAGTCGCATGACCCATTCGTGCGACTGAGTCAATCGTATTGTTCAATCGTACGACCGAAGTTCAGTCGCATGAACCAATCGCACGAATGGAGGTCATTCGCATAAACCCTGTTATAGCTCATTCGCACCTCTGTCGTATGGTCCATTCATACGACTAAGCTCAGTCGCATGTTCAGTCGTACGAATGAGTCCAGTCGCATGGCCTTAGTCGTATGAAGTGGTCAGCTAGGGGTGATTTGACTAAGTTAGGGTTGTTGTTTTAGATTTGCCTTGAGAAGGAGAAGTTCTAGCGGCCCTAGTGTATTTAGATTGATAATCACTTGCTGAGAACATTAAGGTGAGTTCTAATTGCCCTTTTTATGTGTTAATATTGTTTGACAAATGTTGTTTGACAAAATCGGGCACTGGCATGCATATAAATAAATCAAGATGTGAAAATGAGTTGAAAATGGTAAAGGTGGTAAATGGCGAGGTGGAGGTTTGACCCACCAAATTATAGACGGAGGTTTGATCCGTCAACGCCAATTATAGACAAACGTTTGACCCGTCAACGCGCGAGGTGGAGGTTTGACCCACCAAATTATAGACGGAGGTTTGACCCGTCAATGCGCGAGGTGGAGGTTTGACCCACCAAACTATAGACGGAGGTTGATTTGTTAACGCGCGAGGTGGAGGTTTGACCCACCAATTTATAGACGGAGGTTTGACCCGTCAACGCGCGAGGTGGAGGTTTGACCCACCAAATTAAAATTGATAAAAAAATGTCCATAAATTCCTTGTGGGTATTCGATATGCATATCAATACTGGGATAAATAAATGGACTGATGAATGTATGTGTGAATCATTCGGTGTGGTAACAGCTGATAAGCTGTTGTTATTGAAATGTGGTGTATGTTAGAACTCACCAGTTTATCTGATTTTGTGTTTGTTTTTCTTATGCATGCCAGGTAGTAATAGAGGTGCTCGTGATGGTCCCCCACAGAGTTAGCTTCCGGTTATGGTGAATGATACTGGCCACGAATGTTGGGTTTTGGGAATGATGTATTTAAAGTTTAACAAAGTTTTGAAATGTCGGTTAAAGTCTTGTAAATATTGTTACCGATGTAAACAGTTTTTAATATATATAAAATTTCCGCTGCATTTGTAGTCTCTGAGTGGTTATAATAACCCAACTAGTAGCACCCTCCTTATTATATTATTATGATTATAATGTGAGGGTGTGTTACAAGTTGGTATCAGAGCCTTAGTTAAAGGGATTTGAACAATTAATTGTTTCAAACTTTAACTGAATATATGGGAAGTGCCAGTATCTACAACCGGAAGTGGGGTGAAGTATTGTGTGGATGAGTACTTAATTATTTGTGAGAATTCATTCAATTGTTGAATGAAAATAATTGTTTAAGATAAAGACTAGTATTATGTGTATGCATGATTTTGTGGGTTAGATAGGGTTAGAAATAAACTGTGAAAGGGTAATGAGAAGAGGCAGGATGGTGTGAATAAGTAAATAATTGATAACACCTGGCCAATGTTATGAGCAATTTACATTATATGCAACATCCTGGTATCACTCATTATTTGATTATGGTTTATTTCTGATCGTAGATGGAGGAAACTAGTAATGCAAATTCTAGACCTGAAGCTAGGATCTCGGGTGATGAACTTAAGGCGGCTATAGGTGATGAAGTCGCCCGAGTGTTGCGTACTACCTTACCTGAAATGCTGAGCGACCTTAGGAGAGGTGGTGAATCGTCATCCCAAACAACTCCTCCACCTATTGTTATTGAGCCGGTAGTGGAGAAATCAGTGTCATATAAGCATTTTAAGGAATGTGATCCGCCTAAGTTTGAATGCCAAAAAGATGTAGTAGTAACTTATAAATGGCTACGAGAGATGGAAGCAGCGTTTAAACTCAGTAGGTGTAAAGAAGATCAGAAAGTGGGCTTTGCAGTGCATTCTTTTCAAGCAGAAGCTCTATATTGGTGGGACACAGTAGAACAGGCCATGGGTGAGGCCGCGGTAAACCAGATGACGTGGGAAACTTTTAAAGCATTGGTGATCGAAAAGTTCTGTCCAAAAGGCGAGATGGATAGAATTGAAATTAAGTTTTTACAGTTTCAAGCAGGCGCTTTAAGTCACAAAGAGTATACTTCCAAATTTGAAGAAATGGCTCGTTTGGTACCTCATTTAGTAACTCCTGAGACAAAGAGGATTACTAGGTATGTTCAGGGATTACCTCCTAAGGTAAGAATGCTGGTCAAGTCAAATTCTCCTTCCACTTATCAGGCCACGGTGAATTTGGCTGCGGACATGTATGAGGAAGTCACTGAGTCTGAGAAACCTGTGGTGAAATAAGAAGTGGTTAGTCGTCAGGAAGCTTCACTGAGTTCTAGGCCTATGTATGGACAGGGTGGGCCGCAGAAGAGAAAGTTTAATGCTAGGGGCTTTGTAGGTCCCCCTCCTCGGTGTAATAGATGTGGAAAGTTTCATAGAGGAGAATATAGATCGAATCAGCCGACATGTCGTAAATGTGGGAAGCCTGGACATTTCGTTTCTAGATGTCCAGAACTTCGGTGTTATGGATGCGGGGAGATGGGACATATGAAATCTGAATGTCCAAAGTTTAGACCTGGACCGGTTCCTATTCGTGCAGTAGGAGGACCGAGTAAAGTCAGCGTGAGTGGTAGTAGCGGTACTGCGAGGAGAGCATTTACAATGACTACAGAGGAGGCTAAGGCATTACCAGATGTTGTGTCGGGTACGTTTCTTGTTAATGATGTACCTGCTAGAGTTTTATTTGATTCGAGAGCTAATAGAAGTTTTATATCAATAAAGTTCCATGCCTTAATAAAAGTTAGACTATCAAGTTAGATGTTATTTTTTCAGTAGAGACTGCCTCTAATCAATTCATAGTTGTTAGTGAAGTAATAGATGATTGTTTTGTTGAATTAGAAGGTGTAAAATTTCCTGCTAGATTACACATGATGAAATTAGGAGGTTTTGATGTAGTATTAGGAATGTATTGGTTATCTATGTTTGAGGCTCAGATAATATGCAAAAGAAAGATGATTGTGTTGCGAGCACCAGATGGTAATCTGGTAACGGTTTTTGGCGATGATCATGATAATGTGGTGAAAGTCATATCTATGATTAAGGCTGAGAAATTATTGAATAGGGGTTGCGAGTCATTCTTGGCATATGTAATTGATACTGCTAAGGAGACGAAGAAATTGGAAGATGTTCCAGTAGTTTGTAATTTCCCCGATGTATTTCCAGAGGATCTACCGGGTATACCTCCTGATCGAGAAATTGAGTTTAGAATTGATTTAATACCCGAGGCGAAACCTGTCGCTAAGACCCCTTATAGACTTGCACCGGCTGAGTTAAAGGAACTCTTGAAGCAATTACAGGAATTATTAGACAAGGGTTTTATCCGACCAAGCTCTTCGCCGTGGGGTGCTCCTGTTTTGTTTGTAAAGAAGAAAGATGGCAGTTTGAGAATGTGCATAGATTATAGAGAACTAAACAAACTAACTGTCAAGAATAAATACCCATTACCCCGTATAGACGATTTGTTTGATCAACTCCAAGGTGCTAATTGGTTCTCAAAGATTGATCTTAGATCCGGGTATCATCAGTTAAAGGTGAAAGAAGAAGACATACCAAAGACAGCTTTTCGTACACGATATGGGCATTATGAATTTTTGGTGATGTCGTTTGGGTTAACGAATGCTCCTGCTACATTCATGGATT
This sequence comes from Flaveria linearis, assembly GCA_024085815.1. Taxonomy (NCBI): domain Eukaryota; kingdom Viridiplantae; phylum Streptophyta; class Magnoliopsida; order Asterales; family Asteraceae; genus Flaveria; species Flaveria linearis. The sequence goes on along the minus strand of CM044006.1, from coordinate 3,394,744 downwards.
TGATGAACAGGGTATGTAGACCGATGTTGGATAAATCGGTAATTGTGTTTATAGATGATATTTTAATATACTCTAAGAATGAAGGAGATCATGCTTGTCACATTCGAGAAGTATTGGAAACCTTGAGAAAGAATAAGTTGTATGCAAAATTCTCGAAATGTGAATTCTGGTTAAGGGAAGTACAATTTTTGGGCCATGTGGTGAATGCGGATGGAATATTGGTGGATCCTCTAAAGATTGAAGCTGTAGTGAATTGGGGAATTCCTAAAAGTCCATCAGAAATTCGTAGTTTCTTGGGACTGGCAGGATACTATAGAAGATTTATACAAGATTTTGCCAAAATTGCTTCTCCGTTGACAAAGTTAACCCGAAAGGACGTTAAGTATGAATGGAATAAGGAACAGGAAGCTGCTTTTCAGGAACTGAAGAATCGATTGACGCAAGCTCCAGTATTAGCAATACCAGAAGGTGTAGATGATTTGGTAATATATTCTGATGCATCGTATCAAGGATTGGGGTGTGTTTTAATGCAACGTGGGAGAGTTATTGCTTATGCTTCTAGACAGTTGAAGACCCATGAAGTTAATTACCCAACCCACGATTTAGAATTAGCGGCTGTAGTTTTTGCTCTTAAAATATGGCGACACTACTTATATGGAGTGAGGTGCACCATCTTTACTGATCATAAGAGCCTAAAATATTTCTTTGAGCAAAAAGATTTGAATATAAGACAAAGGCGATGGTTGGAGTTAATCAAAGATTATGATTGTGAAATTTTGTATCACCCCGGGAAAGAAAATGTGGTTGCTGATGCGTTGAGCAGAAAGGAGAAGTATGAACCGATTAAGGTTAAGGCGTATAAACTTGTAATTACTCCTGACTTTATGCAACATCTGAAAGCAGCCCAATTGGAAGCGTTGAAAGAAGGAAACATTAAGAAAGAAAGAATGGTTGGTCAAGAAAAATACTTAGAAGAAAATAGTCATGGTGTTAAAATCAGGTTTGGTCGAATGTGGGTTCCGTTGGCATTACGCGATATGGTGCTAGATGAAGCTCACAAATCTAGGTATTCCATTCACCCAGGCATGACTAAGATGTACCAAGATTTGAAGCAAGATTATTGGTGGCCAGGAATGAAATTCAACGTGATGCAGTATGTAAATAAATGTTTGATTTGCGCCCAAGTGAAAGCTGAACATCAGAAACCTTATGGATTGTTGCAGCCATTAGCCATTCCAGTTTGGAAGTGGGACGATCTGACTATGGATTTTATAATGAAATTGCCCCGCACACCAAAAGGTTATGATACTATTTGGGTAGTGGTAGATCAGCTAACCAAGAGTGCTTTATTTCTACCAATACGGGAAACCTATTCGGTGGAAAAGTTAGCTGATATCTTTACTAAAGAAATAGTTAGACTGCATGGAGTTCCGAAAAGTATCACGTCTGATAGAGATGCCAGATTTACCTCCAGGTATTGGAGAAAATTTCACGAAGCCATGGGAACTAAACTTTACTTTAGCACAGCCTATCATCCCCAAACAGATGGCCAGAGTGAAAGAACTATTCAGACATTAGAAGATATGCTACGGGCATGTAGTATTGATTTTGGAGGTAGCTGGGATAGTCATCTTCCTCTAGCTGAATTTGCATACAACAACAGTTATCAAGCTACTCTTCAGATGTCTCCGTTTGAAATGTTGTATGGAAGAAAGTGCAGAACTCCGCTTTATTGGGGAGATATGGGGCAACGTGAATTGGGGAATAGTGAAATAGTTGAAGAAACAATGTCAAAGTTTGAAATAGTTAAAAATCATATTAGAGAGGCAAAAAGCAGGCAGAAATCATATGCAGATCATAGAAGGAAACCAATTGAATTTAAAGTTGGGGATTATGTCCTGATGAAAGTTTCTCCCTAGAAGGGCATTATTCGATTTAGAAAGAGGGGCAAGTTAAGTCCACGTTTTATTGGACCTTTCCGGATAATGGAGAAAGTAGGATATGTAGCATACAAGTTGGACTTACCAGAAGAATTGAGTGCTATTCATCCAACCTTCCACGTTTCTCAGTTACGGAAGTGTTTAGCTAATGAAACTCAATATGTACCATTAGATGATATTGAGGTTGATGAGAAGCTCAATTATGTTGAACAACCTGTGGCCATTATAGATCGTAAGGAGAAGAAACTTAGAAATAAAAGCATTAGCTTAGTCCGGGTGCAGTGGGCACATCGCCAAGGATCTGAGTCAACTTGGGCAACAGAAGAAGAAATGAGACGGAATTACCCCCAATTGTTTTAGTCAGGTTTCGAGGACGAAACCCTAAATAAGGTGGGTAGACTTGTAACTTCCAAAAGTTTGATAATTATTTATTTATTAGAATTAGTGTTCAGTCACACAACATGCATGCGAAGGAACCTCAGTCGCATGCCAAACATGCGAATGAGGCCCAATGTGACGGGCGTATGGGCTCAGTCGTACGATTGAGCCGTGCGAATGGTCCAATCGTGCGATTTAGTATGTCGGCTAAAAAATTGGCATGTAGGATAAGTAAGGCGGTTAAGGGTGTTAGAAGCAGATTTTATCTGCTATATTCTCACCCTCTCGTCCCTTTCGAACCCCAACACCCCTGTTCTTGCTAGATTGAGTAAATTAGCTCCGTTTTGGTAAGTTTTGCTTGTTACGGATCGATTCTTGAATATGTTAAGCTGTGTATGTGGTTGAAATTGATCCAAAAACATATTTTAAATCTGGGTTTCTGTTCAATTTTTCTGTTAAACTGAAAAGTGAAGGTTCGGGTCTTAGTTTTTGTGAAGATTGATGAAATAAAGACCCGAAACGGTTGTAAATGAGGTGTATATGTTCTGTTGTGAATATGGCATAATCTGAACGGTTAAAACTTGAGTTTTTCGATCAAATATGGTAAGAACACAGCTGCTGATCCGTTTTAGGCGAATGAGCCCAGTCGCATGACCCATTCGTGCGACTGAGTCAATCGCATTGTTCAATCGTACGACCGAAGTTCAGTCGCATGAACCAATCGCACGAATGGAGGTCATTCGCATAAACCCTGTTATAGCTCATTCGCACCTCTGTCGTATGATCCATTCGTACGACTAAGCTCAGTCGCATGTTCAGTCGTACGAATGAGTCCAGTCGCATGGCCTTAGTCGTATGAAGTGGTCAGCTAGGGGTGATTTGACTAAGTTAGGGTTGTTGTTTTAGATTTGCCTTGAGAAGGAGAAGTTCTAGCTGCCCTAGTGTATTTGGATTGATAATCACTTGCTGAGAACATTAAGGTGAGTTCTAATTGCCCTTTTTATGTGTTAATATTGTTTGACAAATGTTGTTTGACAAAATCGAGCACTGGCATGCATATAAATAAATCAAGATGTGAAAATAAGTTGAAAATGGTAAAGGTGGTAAATGGCGAGGTGGAGGTTTGGCCCACCAAATTATAGACGGAGGTTTGACCCGTCAACACCAATTATAGACAAAGGTTTGACCCATCAACGCACGAGGTGGAGGTTTGACCCACCAAATTATAGACGGAGGTTTGACCCGTCAACGCGCGAGGTGGAGGTTTGATCCACCAAACTATAGACGGAGGTTGACCTGTTAACGCGCGAGGTGGATGTTTGACCCACCAAATTATAGACGGAGGTTTGACCCGTCAACGCGCGAGGTGGAGGTTTGACCCACCAAATTAAAATTGATAAAAAAAATGTCCATAAATACCTTGTGGGTATTCGATATGCATATCAATACTGGGATAAATAAATGGACTAATGAATGTATGTGTGAATCATTCGGTGTGGTAACAGCTGATAAGCTGTTGTTATTGAAATGTGGTGTATGTTAGAACTCACCAGTTTATCTGATTTTGTGTTTGTTTTTCTTATGCATGCCAGGTAGTAATAGAGGTGCTCGTGATGGTCCCCCACAGAGTTAGCTTCCGGTTATGGTGAATGATACTGGCCACGAATGTTGGGTTTTGGGAATGATGTATTTAAAGTTTAACAAAGTTTTGAAATGTCGGTTAAAGTCTTGTAAATATTGTTACCGATGTAAACAGTTTTTAATATATATAAAATTTCCGCTGCATTTGTAGTCTCTGAGCGGTTATAATAACCCAACTAGTAGCACCCTCCTTATTATATTATTGTGATTATAATGTGAGGGTGTGTTACACATTTCACCATATTTCTGTTTAGGCTTTGATACAAATAGAAAATGAGCTTCCGTAGGTGGCGGTGGTGCTTTGAACTGTAAACCTCCTCTAGTGTATAAAGCAATCTGTCCAATAGAATCTTTCTGTGTTGAAACAGTAGGAGTTGGACCACTTACAGACTAAGTTGGAATTTCACCTTCTTCCAGATCAATATCTTTGAATAAGTATTGTAAGTTATTCCCAAAAATATCTGTATACTCATTTTGATCATCCAAATCATCAAACAAATCAAACTCTTCTTCTATAGCACCAGTTGAAGATTGTTGAAATGAGTAAAGTTCCTTTTCATACAAATTTTCAGTATCAGGGTCAAGTGGATCATATCCTTCTGGATCACTAGCACTTGGTCTAGTGACATTATCAGTGCTAGTATCACCAGTTGGATTCGATGATATGCCTCCAATATCTCCTCCATCGTTATCATCACCATCAGCATTGTCTTTATTATTACCACCATCATTTCCACCATTATCTCCACCATCATCATCATCATTATCATCATTCTCATCATCATAATCATTATCATCATCATCATCAGAATCATCATAATCAATCAGATCTTCATCTTCTTCTTCGTTAATGATAGGAAGAGGCATCATATGTCCAGGTTCAACAAAAGCAGTGGATGTACCAGCTTCAGTGACATGTACCTCAGAAGTAATTGGAACTTCTTCAGTAACACTGACACTTGGCTGTATCTCAGAAGTTTGAGCTTCAGTCACCTGTTCTTCCTTTTCAGAAATATTTGCAGGAGATGGGCTAGGTGAACGCCTGCTCGTCTCACCAACCACCGTAGTAGACCTGATAACTGGTGGTTGATGGAAATAGGTTTGAGAGATAAACTCTCTCAGCTCGTTCAGCTGCCTCTCCAAACCAGATGAATAGTCAAAAACATTCTTCATTTGTTGCTCTAGAGTTGCTATTCTTGTATCCTTGATTGCAGAATCTAGATGAATCATGGTGATGAGCTTTTTTTCTCCTCATTTTCCTTTTTCAACTCAGATATAACTTTCATATTTTCATAACTCTCCTTCTCCATATTCTTGATTCGTTCTTCCAAAGTAATCAAGTGAGGAGCACTGGTAGATTCTTCTCTACCTCTGAACTCAGGTGGTGTGTTCAGAAAGGTATCTACATCAAACTCCAGATTTTCCTGTCTGGGTGAGTTGAGAAACCAGGATCAGAAACATTTAGTGGATTAGAGACATTAGTAGTTTCTGTCTCAGTAGCTGTAGCAGTTGAGCCAGCTGGTTGTTCTTCTTCAGTTGTCTCTTTCTCAGGTGATCTTTGAGTATCAGAAATAATTGGTTGTTCAGTTTCTGTGATAATCACCTGAGTACGTGGTTTTCTTGGAATCTCACCTCTTCCCCTTTTTCTAGCTGGGAAATCTTTTCTTCTAGCCATTCTTTTTCTCCTCATGGATGTACTAGGTGATTCCACAGGAATATAATCAGAATCTCTCTCATCAGTACTCAACCTAGAAGAAGTTGATGTAACAGGAGGTTGATTTCTTTGAAAAATATAAGGCACATTCCCTATTTGATCATTGTCAGTCTCAGAACTAGAAGCAGTGTGAACTTCACCTTCCACTCTTCCTTCATTAATTGGCTCCTCCTCAAACATTCTTTCTATCTCCTCATCAATATCGTCTCTAGCAGCAGAGGCAGAAGTGCCAGTCTGTGCTTCATCAGTGTTTACCTCTCTTTCCACATCTCCGGCACTGTCATCTATCTCAGAGAAACGACCAATTTTAGCAAAGCTTTCTCCTGAGCACTTGTTTCCTCGTGCTCCAGTAAGATGAGTAAAAATCTCCTTTTTGATGGTTTGAACAACGTATTTGGGAGACCTCAGAGTAGCCAACTCCGGATATGCATCGTTGATAACCAACTGAATGAATCAGGGATACATAATAAATTTCTTCCCTGGATTAGCAGTAGTGTTCTTTTGCATTTCCTGGAAAATTGCCCCAGAAATGCTAAAAGGAAGATCATCTACCAGGAAAACCAATAAAGATCCAAACACAGCACTTAGACTGTCCATCCCAGCCTTCAAGTTACTCAGACAGTGTATTACCACGTGAAATATGTACTTCCAGTATGGTGGTAACCACTTCTTTTCCAGACTTGGATATCTATACTCGTATCCCATCCGAGTCAAACAATCAATAACAACATCATCATTAAATCTGGTCGGAGCATTCTCTTGGTCATCAAACAATAACACTCTGTTTAGAATAGCCTGTGAGACAATCACTCTTTTCTTCTTAACAGTTGCAGTTATGATTGGGTTTCCAGCTTGATCTTTTTCTAGAGTAGCAGTACTACAGAAAGAATCAATCAGCTCTGAGTAAATAGCTGGATCAGCAGAAATGACATATACTGTTCGTGAGTTCTTTAGCCCCTCAATCATAGATGTGAAAAGTTCCTTTCCCTCAGGAACATCATCTAAATAGGCTACGCAGTTATGATTTTTATTAAAAATCATTTGAGTCATCTGCATTATCACAAACAAACAAGATTAGAACAATTTGAAATAACTTAATTACACATAAGAAAAATTTCAACACTTAGAAAATTTCAACAATTATCATTTCAGTCGCGCGAGAATACAAGTATCACACTTAGAAAATTTTAGCAACAAAATTCTCATTCGCACGAACTGCCTTTTACACTTAGAAATTTTTCAGCAATTAAGTTCTTATCGCGCGAAAACAAAGAGCATGCGACAATTCCATTTGTGCGAAAGTGAGTATCAACACTTAGAAAAATTTCAAATGAGTTTCTGTCGCGCGAAAACTCACTTCGTGCGAAAATGTCATTCGTGCGAATAAGCTTATCGTGCGAAAATCTAGTTTCATGCGAAAGTTAAAATTCAAGTGAATTTTGAATTTCACGTGAAACTAAAAAATCACGCGAAAACATGATTCACGCGAAACTACTATTTACGCGAAAAGTTCTTTTCGCGTCTGTTCATTTCGAGCGATTCGCACAGAACAAGTTTCAAAATTAACCATCAAAATCTTGATTTTGAACAATGAAGACCACTGACTTACTATCGCCTATGTACATTTTGTCCATTTAGTCTTTCAATTTCAACTTTCATGTCCATTTTATTAGATTTTATGTCAAGGTTGTTAAGTTCATTTTCACATTTCATCTCTTAAGTAACCATAACAATCAATTTATACCTTTAAATCACACTATAGATGTAATATGAACAGAAAAGATATTCAGGATGGAAGATATGAACGAAATGGTCTCAATTTGTGAACTTTTGAGTATAAGCGAAATGGGTTTTCGGATGGAGTTTAAGCGAAAAGTGATTTCGTTTTATCCACTGTGATATTTATATTCCTGATTACGCATGCAAGAAGACCTTTCGCGAAACAGCCTTTTCGCGCGACAACTCTCATTCGCGCGAGAGTTTATAATACTTTGAACATTTTCAATTTTTCAACTTTTCAATTTTTTATTTTTTTTTAACTTTTATTCTCAATTATTTATGTCAACATAATGTTTTATTTACCAAGTGACCAATTAATTTAATGAATCTTCAATTTTCAAATTATATTTATTATTATTTTTCTTAAGATTGAACAAAAACAAAACAAAAACAAAAATAAAACAAATAAAACAATGAAAACAAATAAAGAATCAAGATCTAGATTGTCTTAGTGATAATTTTCATAATGAGATCATATAGTCCTTTTGTCAAGTCAAGACTCTGTCCAGCTTTATTTAAATAACCTGGCTCTGATACCAATTGTAAAATTCAGTCAATTCCCAAGATGAATAACCAAGATCTCAATCACAATAACGCGGAATAAAATAGTAATTGGAAGAAGACAAACAATGATCAAAACAACTTCAATTGATAATCAATAATGATTACAATCTTGTGCGAGAATGCACAGAGTGATTACAGCGTAATTGAACTGAAAACTTGCGAAAATTTATGAAAAACTTAGCTACAAAAAGCGAAAATTACATATTTATACTAAAACAACTGTTCTCGCGCGAGACTGGATTTTCGCGCGGATCTGGCTTTCACGCGAACTATTCTAGTCGCGTGGAATCTGCTTTCACTTGAGTTCTTCTTTTTGCTTTCGTTGTTTTGCCGAGCCTTTTATGATCTTCTACATAGGACGTGGGTGCCATTTTGTTAATGGGCTTACCCAAGTAGTCAAACTTTTAGTATTTTTTTGTCGTTCAAAATAATTCATCTTATGTCAATTATTTATTTTTTATTGAGTAAATGTGTTTTTCTTCTTGTGGATTGATATGAATAATGTTTTATATTTAAAGGTTTATAATTTTGATATGACTTTTGTTGTTTATCAATTTATTTTAATTAACTTTAACCCACTAACTCCATTAAATTTTTCTGATAATCATAAGAACATTTTAGTCTTCTAGCTAATATGGACTAAATATGTAACTTATTAAAATACAGTTAGGGTACTATTTGTGTAATTGAGTTGATAAGTAAAATGAAATATGATTTGTTATTATTATTACTGTGATAATAGTAATAGTAATAGTAGTAGTAATTATGATAAATAATAATAATAATAATAATAATAATAATAGTAATAATAATAATAATAATAATAATAATAATAATAATATTATTATTATCATTATAATAATAAGTATAATTACAATTAATATTATTATTATTATTATTATTATTATTATTATTATTATTATTATTATTATTATTATTATGATGATGATGATGATGATAATAATGATAATAATAAAAAACCCTAATTTGAATATCAAAGCTTGAATGAAACCGTAATCGCGTGTTAAGGATTTGATTTTGGGTATAACACTAGGTGATCAAAGGGGATTTGGGTTCAAATCATTGGTTCACAACAGTGGGTCTTCAATTTCTAGCTAGGGTTTGGTTCGCAAAAGTGGGTCTTTGATTTTTGGGATTTTTTTAGTTTTTCAAGAAAAGTGTCGAGCTTCAATGGTGGGGGTTGATGATTGTGGTGGTGGGTGATGGTGGACGCTGAGATGGGTTGGTTTGTATGTGTTTATGTGTTTATACCCTTTTAGATGTCAAGTTGCAAGTTTTTGTTATCTAATTTGATGGGTTGAGTTTAAAATGACAAGGATGAAATAGTGGCGGTGATGACGGTGTGGCGGTGTCTAATGATCGCCGAAGATGAAGGTGTGGTGTATTGATTACATATGTGTATTGTTTGTTTTTACGGTGTGGTGGTTTTTACAGTTTTAATTATAAACATGGTTTTCATTTGATATTTCTCCTATACACACACACACACACACACATATATATATATATATATACACACACATGTGTATTGATTTATATATCAAAATGATTTTGTCATAAATACGCATTATAAATATATTTTTAGTTGAGACATGTAAAAAACATAGATAACAATATGAATTGTAGGTCCTATGTGGTTTCCATTTCCATTGAATAAAATGAGAAAAGTTGGTTAAACTTCATGTATGAACTTTTACATGAGTTACGCCACAAATCTAATATGTACATATTTATTTTTAGAAGATCATATGACGATACCAAATGTTCTTTATCTTTCTTCAAACATCGTCCGACGTCATATGAGGACAGATGCTCGTCTTTTGCCGGAATTCTGATATGCATGCAATAGATTTGATTTAATTCTCTAATGTTTATCTCTCTTTCCTCTTACTTTTAGATGCAGAAAGAACCGCATGCACGAACTTATGCAACACCCTTTCGTTAATTGCCCATGTGAATGGACGTCACTTCGCATGTGTGTGCTTAGAGGATCGATGCTTGATGCCTGTAATAACTGTTTTGCGGACTTATAGTAAAAGTAATAATGTAGCTGGGTGAAAAACCATGTATGAGAAGCAAATTGAAAGATTTGGTATATACTTGGTTGAGATAAATACTATTGATTGTGCTAATTAGATTAGTGTACAATAATTGTGGTTTTATAATAGTGATTTCTTGATTCATCCAAATATAAATTATATTATTAATACAACTAGAGTTTTGTCAAGCCCGCGATGCGCGCGTGCTAACTCGTATATAAGTGAGTATATTCTACTTATCACGTTCTTACCAGCATTGTCATTTTACGTAAACAATATGATAAATCGAGGCTCAGATAAATAAGCCAGTTTGTTATGGCTGCAAACATTTCAGTTTACCAAGCCATAACAACAAAACGGTCTATCTTGTATCACCATCATCACATTTTCAAAACAACATACCAATTCAAGCACCCATCAAATTCAGATTCAAATGACATAGAATCATCGTCATCACCATGCAACAGCTGATTCAAGCAACCCATACCACATATCAACAATAAAAAAGCCAAAAACTCAACGGAAGTCTCGGATGAATCGTCATCGTCATTGAATCAAACAAAATAATAACCTTGTGTTCAAACAAATATAACTGTTTATTCCCAAATGCATAAAACATGATGAGCATCATTGAGCAATGCCGGTGTTCTATAAAATGGAAAAGAAACTCATTTAAGGAGGAGGCATAGAAAACGAAACGCATTAAACAGTTGTAACATACGCAACCCAGCATGTGTTTACATAAATATAAGTATTTACACGCATACATTAATATAAGGATAACATTAAAATCTATTTATTCATTGATTCAATCAAATATCAAAATCTATTTAATCATTAATATAAGTTATATCTTTTTAATACATAAGGATGTCGGAAAATTTTCAAATAACAACTTTAATGGTAATTTTTGTTAACATAAATTAATAATTTAATATATATATATAAAAACTTTAAATCTCTATATACAATTTCTATTTATTTATTTATTTAATATATATTATTCTAAATTATATATTTCTTTTTCTTAGAAAATTTTCAAAAAATGATAAAACAACCGATATATTAATTAATGGCAAATTAATAGTAGGGTTTTAGCATAAAGTGAACTATGAAACTAGAATCAAATAAACTTTTCATTTTAAAAATAAGTACGCATAATTTATATTTACAAAATAGCAACTTTATAGAGTCAAATAAAATATCTTCACAAAACTATATCAATATATCTATGAGAAAGAAATTATTTCAATTATAAGATAAACACAGAATTTGTCAAGTTTAATTAAAAATCAAAAAAATAATGATATGTATATCAAAGTATCTTTAAAAAAGTTTATTAAAATAAGTAGGAGGTACCTAAAAGAATCTTTGAAGAAACGTAGTCGACTGTGAATTTTATATCCATAAGACCCCTAAGCTTAATTGAATTTACAGTTTATCACCATTAGTTTAATTTTTTCACAATTTGGCCCTTAAAGGTTTCCATTTACCAATTCCGATTCAAAATGGGCCATCTTTATTGACTTTTTTACTAAATTAAAGATATTAAAATTTAAAATTAATATAATGTTGGTTTTCAAAGGTTTATGAACTTTTGTCACGTATTTTAGGACTTTTATAGAATGAGAGGTATGACAGTATACTACTACTAAAATATATACTAGGGAGGCTATTGTTTACTATAATATAATTTTAGTCATATTAAGGTTATCATGGAGCTTAAGATATCATAAAAGTATTCAGAAAGACAATAATGGCAACATAATTAGCCTTCAAACCGACAAATAGGGTTTTCAAAATAAAAAAAAACTAAAATCCAAAAAATATCATAAATTAAAAAACCTGGCCCAAAATCTTATGCGGATATTCAAATCGGTCTCTTCAGCGTCGAATTTTTTATTCGGTTTTTGGCTTTGGATATGGGATATACAAGATCTTACTTATGCGGATATCTGAACTAAATACATCTAAATTTAGTTGAATAACCAAGTTTATTCGATTTATTTAGATATACAAAATCATATTTATTCTGCTTATATGGGTTTATTTGAATCAATTAAGCATATTCGTTATTCAAATTAGTTTGATTTCATATAAGGTCCTAAAGATTTCAAATTTGAATAGTTAGAATAGATTATTAACCAAATTGATGAACACCCCAACTCACAAGGCCTATGCGTGAGAGTAAAATCAAGCTTACAGAACGACTACTCATATAGTGATCAAACCAACAACTCTAAGAACACAATCTTGGGTTGAGTCAAGATAAGATACTTAAGGCCCCCATACAAAGGATCCAAAATAACATCAGTATAACATGAAAGCTTTCCACCCAAAATAAACAAGAGTGAATAAAGGTCAACAATCAGCAAGATGAGTATGATATAACAAAGTATGCAAATAGTATATATATTTTGATAAAGGTTTTTGTACAAATTCAGTTTTAATTGGTTTTTATTTATACTAAACTATACACACAAAGAAAATTGTACCTATCGTGTGATAATATAATGTTGGCAAAAACCAAGTATCAATCTATAGACACACTAAGTCTACTCAATAACCCTTATAATTGACTATCAGATTAGACTTTGATTTAGGAAATGATAAGTTTGATTTGAGATGACTAACTATTTTTGTGGTTTTTTATAATGATAATTTTAATAGATAATGATAATTAAAGATAGATTGAAACTTTTGATGATTCTTTCGGTGAAGCAAGACTATTATCCTAATTTAGATTACACTTATGTAATTGTGATGAATTGCATGTTGTGATTAAAGATATAAGTTAAAATAGTTATGTTAGTGTTTATAAACGTGAGCCAACGAGGATTTCTTGTCTGCCGGCTCCATAGTGATAAGGAAAGCCGCATCGAGTCACTTACAATGCTAACCTCCAAACCACTAGTAATGTAGGGTAATACATGTGCACCCTTTTAACATACGATTTTTGAAAACATAACTTAATGTTAGAAAGAGAGTTGATTAGGTTCCTTTCTAATATACCATTAATTTTACAAAACCATAACAACTACTGTAGATTTCTTAAACTAATAAAAAGGAACCCGTAAATGATCAGAAAGTTAAGGTTATACGATTTCTAATAGTTATTTCTAGTTCATTAGTCATGGATTTATTATGAAGATCGGTTTTGCGAATAAAAGTTAGTGCATATGTTTTTCCACCTTGTATGACATTCACAATTACAAATCACAAGTTTATAACTTCTTATTCAAATGTAGATGCTACATATCAAAAGTTTACTCAAGATTACCATAGCATTAACATAACATAAGACACACCATTAGTTTATCACAAATTACATAAATTTTCACTAAATTAGGATGATAAATGAAGTTTAGCTCATAATTAGCTTGAACATAACAACAAATATATAAGATAATAATGAAATCATTTGTAAGTTAGAACAATCAAACCGGTGATCCACTATGGATGATGTTAAATGATCCCTAACTTCTTCTAATGTTGAATAGACCTCCAAAGCCTTACAAGGAGTTTCAAAGGCTGCTTTCCCTAGAGGGAACACCAACACTTCACCTCCCAAAAGTTCATTTCAAAGTTATAAATGAACTCCTACTTATATGCTTTCTTAAGTGCCGGGCATGGACCCGTGCTAGTACAATGCTTACGAAAGTTGTCGGCTTATATGCTCAGAAGTTGTCAGGGGCACCACTCCATGCCTCGCGGGGCACAACCCCATGCTCACTTTTCAGGAGACATCATTATTATAAACGTAAACCAAATCTCTACCATACACAAATGTATTATGCACAATAATCATAATATCTTTATATTCATGCTATAAATTAAAATTACTCAATTTACTTTTTAAATTCATTTGGATAGTAAAAAAGTACCAAGACACATGTAATAAGAGTAGAATAGAGCTTGAAAAATCAAGCCCAAGGTGCCCGCTTAAAGCAATACAAGACGTTCTGCAATAAAACACATGATTTAGTCGAGTCGAGTCAACAAAGATTGGATGTTGTGACATGTACACGGTCTCTTGAAAAGCTATCAAGAAGAAAATAGTATTGTCGGCATCTACATGTTTGATGTCCCATCCACAAGAAATGGCAACTAACATTACAAGTTGAATAGTAGCAGGTTTAACCATAAGGCTAAATATATTAGAATAGTTGACACCCTCTATTTAATGAAATGCCTTGTCAACTAGCTGGTTAATATAGTGGATGATAGAACCATCTGGGTTACTCCCACTTATAGTAACAATGTTGGCATCGATGGTGGCAACACTAAATACCCAAGTATGATTCGAGTGCACAACAATAATCTAAGAACACATGACATCTAACCATATTGGTCATTTCTAAGTTTAGTGGTGGTGGTCATGTGAAAGAGATCATGTTCTCAACACCGTTTGATAGGACTAGTATGATTACAAGAATGGTTGACCATAAGATGAGATGATATAGAGAAGATGATGTAGTGATCATGGTAAGGTAATAAAGGACGAGGATGAGGAAGATGAAGATCATAAGAGTGGGAAGAAGAGAAAGGGGGAGGAAAAACAAAGATCGACAGAGTAGCAGGAGCGGGAGAAGTGGAAGAGAAGAAGAGTTTGGAATATGAAAGATAATCACATGAACGGAAACATGAAGAGAAGTGAATGTATGGCATGTATAAAGGTTCTTAGCATAAATTACTAACTTATAACTATGCTTTTTACTAGCTGGAATAGTATGGCCGGACAGAACAGGGCATATATATTTAGAAAGATAAAAAAGGTATAGAGATATCGTTAAAGTTTATATACTTAGAGCATTCACAATCCATCCTTATCCCCATTTTTTATAATTACACTAAAAATCACTATTTTTCTCTCTCATTTTTAATTAAATAATATTTTTCATGCATTTATCATTACATTTTATCTCTTATCCACTAACAATCAGTTTAAAAATATTAAAAAAATTATGGGGGTTGTACCGTGTTTCCCCAAATACGAGGAAACAAAATGTACAACCCCTATAAATTCTCCATCTCCTTTACTCACAACCACTTACAAACATTTTATATAATATAGAATACCAACTCACATAAAAATGGAGAATGAGCTATGAATGCTCTTATGTGTTTCATACAAATAAAATACACTATGTAAAAAAGTTGAGAACGAGACCTATGAAACGTACTGTAGCACCCTATGGAATAAACTAAGGATTAAAAGTAGAAATTTAAAAGAACATTAAGACTTAATTTTTTAATTAATCAAAAAAGTTGCTTATCAAATTTAACTATAAACTCTACTACAATATAACTCGTGGTAGCGTGTTTATACATCATTAGTCTCTCACTTGAAAAAGAGAAAACAAACAAATATACACAAATAAATCTCACTTATATAATAAATTGAAAAAAGTATAAATATGCAAATGGCCGTTCAAAATCATATCATACTTCAATTATCTTTTGAACTAATCAGTCTTCCAATTACAAACTACAGGGTTCATATTATAAAATATTATAACAATAGAGAGCATAAGTTTAACTCTTTCATAGTTGTGACACTAAAAGCTAAACTCTTTGCATTTGCCATTTGCAAATTGCATAACGATCCATCATCCACACACCAACATTCAATTGTTTTCTTTTTTTTTATATTTTCTAGCCTACTTTAAAGTGTTGATCCATTATTAAATTGCAAATTGTTACATCACCCATTTTACTCCGGATATAATATTTGCTTATTTCGTCATCACAGTTCCTCTTAAAAATTGAATCTTTTGTTGTTCAATCTTTCAACCCAAAGGGATCTTCTCTCTCGAGCAAGGTTTGACTAGCCTGCGGGATTCCCTAGAGAGTTTGTGGTGGGGTTTCTGATATTGCAAGAAGAATCTTAAACAAACAACAAAGAAGCTACAGGCTTTTCATGGAGTTTCAAAAGCTTTAAAGAATCAAAAAGATGAATATTACAAGGTAAAATTACTCATGATTTGATTGATTTATATGGGTCTGATTCAGTCTGTTCAAAAACAGCAAATTATTATGTTCTTTGTGCTTCTGCATCTGAAACATCCCCACAAGATTTAATGATTTAATGAGTTCTCTCTCTTTTATTCCTTTTTCTTTTTTTATATATATTTTCATGGGCATTTTTGGAAATTTATTCATGCCCAGATGAAAATGAGGTAAACCCTTATGTGGAATATTCAAGAATCTCATATACTGTTCATCCTTGTATGTGATTTCTTCTCTTTTTTTCTTTTTTGTTTTCTTTTACTGATGGTAGAGTTTGCAAGTGGATGTATGGTACAATCTTGACAATCTGTTACGAAATATGAACTTTTGTTTGTTTGTTTATTTGTTTATTTGCTAACTTACCTTTGATTTAAAATCTTAAATCTACTTGATATAGTATTCTGAATTGGGTCTGTTTCATTGATTGATCTATGTTTTTTGTTTATTTAACTGACTTTTTGTAGCTTCACTAGTATTGATAGATTCTTTGATAGTCATATTTGATAGAATCTTTTGATTTTTCAAGCATATAATCTTAAGGGTTGATGCATAGCTTTCATCAGTATTAAATTGATTAAGGGTTCCCTT
This sequence comes from Flaveria linearis, assembly GCA_024085815.1. Taxonomy (NCBI): domain Eukaryota; kingdom Viridiplantae; phylum Streptophyta; class Magnoliopsida; order Asterales; family Asteraceae; genus Flaveria; species Flaveria linearis. The sequence goes on along the minus strand of CM044006.1, from coordinate 3,378,071 downwards.
TCATCCTTTTTCTTTCTTTCCCCTCATTTTTAACAGATTGGATTGAAATATGAACATGGACTTTCTGATTTGTATCAAATTTGTGCGATTTGAGTGCAAGATTGGCTTTTGAATATGGGTTTTTTTTTCTTCTTTTCATAAATGATGTTTTTTTTTCCCTTTTTCCCTCCCAAATTTGACAGTTTTGCTTGAGCTTTGAGTGAATTAATTTATATTTTTGGCTTAAAATTGTAAGATTTTGAGTACAGATTAGAGCTGTGTAAACATGTTTATAAATTTCTTTCTTTGTGTTGAATTCTTTTATTGCTGATTTTAATTCTTGCAATCTTGCTCTCACATGTTCTTGAGTTCTTTCTTTTCCCCAATTTTGGCATATTTTGATTGAGACATGAACAAAAAGTTCATATTTTTAGATAAATTTTGTGGGATTTTCAATCCAAGATTAGAACTGAGGACAATAGTGTTTTAACATGTTTGAATAAGATTTTCTCGGTGTTAAATTCGTTCGATTGATCGACTCTCATTGATATGTGTTCTTGTTCTTTCATTTTCCTGAATTTTGACAGAATCTGGTTGAGATATGAACAAAAAGTTCAAATTTCTAGATAAAATTGTGGGATTTTGAGTTCAAGATTAGAGTGATGGAGCCATGGCGATGCTAACAGGTTTGTTGCCTACTTGCCTTTATGATTTTGTTTAAAAAACTCATAGCTTAAATAATCTTCACCTTAAAAATAGTTCTAACCAATTTGTAAATTTCTCCCTTTGTTGGTAGATCTTCTACCTCTTCCTCTTATTATAATTATGAATGATGGTATTGAATTCTTCAGTTTTGAGTGGTAATTCGCTCCGATTTATCGTGAATTAATGGTTTTTTTCATGATTTTGACAGATTCTTGCTGAAATATGAAGGGAAATTAGATAAAAGTTTTGGGATTTTGGTACAAGATTAAGCTATGGATGATAGTGTGTTTCCTCCAAATAACATGTTTGGAAATCCATCTGAATCCATGATGGATCTTGATTACATGGATGAACTCTTGTTAGATGGATGTTGGTTACAAGCGACAGACGGATCCGAATTCATAAACAACAACAATAATAATATTAATCCTGTTTTCGATCCTTCGTTTCTCTGGCCGACGTTGGAGTTCAACAGCATTGATCATATACCAGAAGATGCTCAAGTAGAGAGGGCAAATTCGTCAACCCTCGAGAATCTTTCAGTTAGTCAAAGTCAAACCGCAGACGGGATTCTGTCAAGAACCCATGTTAGTGATTCGATTGGATTTCATAATCAGTTGCAAAACTTTCTTGAAAGTTCTCAGACAAGCCGAAGATGGTGGATCCCGCCAAGTGTGAATGTAGGTGTAAAAGAAAGACTATTCCAGGCGATCGAAAAGATAAGACATTCTTCACTACACAAAAACGCGCTTATTCAAATATGGCTACCTGAAAACCGAGAAGGAAAGAAAGTTTTGAGCACTAAAGATAAACTCTTCTCACTCGGGTCTGATAGCCCGCAGCTTTCTAATTATAGAAGCATATCTGAAAATTATGAATTTGCCGCAGAGGGTGATTCAAAGGAGATTGCTGGATTACCTGGAAGGGTATTTATGGGAAAAGTACCCGAATGGACTCCAGATGTTCAGTTTTTCAAAACCGAAGAATACCCGAGAGTTTTTCATGCTAAACAGTATGATGTTCGTGGGAGCGTTGCAGTACCTATTTTTGACCAGGATAGACAAAGTTGTCTTGGTGTTATTGAGTTTGTTATGACCACTCAAAAGAGTAATTATGCTCCTGAGATAGAAGGCGTTTGTAAAGCTCTCGAGGTATATTCTTACGTCTTTGTTGTTTTTAAATTATCGTTTATTAAGCTTAATACAAAATCTTGTTGAGACATGATTAAACCTTTTCAAGTTTTCGGTTTTTGATAGGCGGTTGATCTCAGGAGTACTGAATCTTCAAACTATCAGAAGTTCAAGGTAACTGATGGTTTGTATCAAGCTGCATTGCCCGAGATTATTGAGATCCTAAAGTCTGCGTGCATAAAACATAATTTACCTTTGGCTCAAACATGGGTCCCGTGCATACAACAAGGAAAAGACGGGTGTCGACACTCAGACACGAACTTAATCCACTGTATATCAACAGTGGACCACGCTTGCTATGTTCATGATACTCGGTTTAAAGATTTCCAAGAAGCGTGTTCGGAGCACCATCTGTTGAAAGGACAAGGTGTGGTAGGCAAAGCTTTCACTACAAACCAACCGTGTTACTTTTCAGATGTAACGTTAATGACAAAAACCGAGTACCCACTTTCACATCATGCTCGGGTTTTTGGTTTATGTGGTGTTGTTGCAATACGTCTTAGAAGCACTTATACGGGTAACATTGATTATGTTTTGGAGTTCTTTTTACCAGTAGATTGCAAAGATCAAGAAAAGCAAGCAAGTTTGCTTAATTCGTTGTCGGTTGTTATACAACAAGTTTGTCGGAGTTTAAGGATTGTTACGGATAAGGAGTTGTTGGAAGAAGGTTCGGTTGTTTTGGGTAGCGTAGAAGTGGTGAAAGTTGAAGAAGTCGGGATCGAAAAGCCCATGGATCTGGTTAGAAAACAGCAGAATGATACGGGTTCTGGTGAGGGTAGTTTCGTCACGGATGGTATTAAGCGGCCCGAGAGACGGCGGGGCGGGCCAAAGACGGAGAAAACCATCACTTTGGAAATGCTTAGACAGTATTTTGCTGGCAGCCTGAAAGACGCTGCTAAGAACCTCGGTGGTAAGCATTTGATTTCGCGGTTTGATGATTGATAATTTCGACCCGTTTGGTCAAATAAAATAGTTAAAGTTAAAAAAGCAAACCAGGTCAAATGAATCAATGGTTGGAACATAAAAGTAACTAAAAGTCTCTTTTTATGATGGATACAACCTCCTAAAACGTTTTATTTAAAGATTTACATTATCATTACGGTAATATTGTTTTTCATGATGAACGAGTCATTTTGGTCTGTCCAGCCCGCCTATTTTGCCACCTTTTTAAAGATTTATGCTTATGGTTAATCTTGATACCGTTTTTGTGATCGCAGTTTGCCCGACAACTTTAAAAAGGATATGCCGACAACACGGGATACAACGATGGCCTTCTCGGAAAATCAAGAAAGTTGGTCATTCATTACAAAAGATCCAGCTTGTGATGGATTCGGTTCACGGGGCCTCGGGTTCGTTCCAAATCGAGTCATTTTACTCAAATTTCCCGCACCTTGCTTCTTCGGATCCAAAAACAAGCTCATTTTCACCTTCAAAGTTCAATATGATTGATTCAAAGGCCACTGAGGGGGTCACAAAATCGCTTTCCCCCTCGTGCAGTCAGTCCTCTAGTTCTGGTCAATCGTCTTCAAGTGGGACCCACCCGTACCCACATCCACACACGCCTACGGGTGAAGATACGTCTCAGAATGTTTTGAAAAGAGCTCGGAGTGATGCGGAGCTTCACGTGTCACTTTATAGTCAAGATCAAGAGCCTGAACCAGAACCGAAGGTTTTTCATAGATCGCATAGCCATAAGTCGCTCACCGAGCTCCCAGCAGCTCCAACACTTCCTCCAAAAGGCGGGAGTGCTCGAGATGAAAATATTCTACGAGTTAAAGTCACATATGGTGAAGAAAAGATACGTTTTCGGTTGCAAAAAGATTGGGGATTCGACCAGTTACTTCAAGAAATCGCAAAGAGGTTTAGTATAAACGATATCAAAGAGTTTCAACTCAAATACTTTGATGATGATTCAGAATGGGTTCTTTTAACTTGTGACGCTGATTTAGAGGAATGTATTGATGTTTATAGATCGTGTAAGAGCGGGACGATTAAACTTGATCTTTTAGAACCTCAATATTTGGGTGGTAGTTTAGGTAGTAATGCAGCCTTGTAATAGACGACCCTGGTTCATCGGTTCGGTCATGTTCTTTTGTAACGGGTCCATCTACACATGGTCGTGGTTTATGGGTCAATACGGGTTCAGCTTAAAGATTCCAGTCAAGTGTCAAGTTGTCTGTGTGTGCATTGACTGGGTTATAAAGTATGATTGTTACAGGTGTGCTCGATATGTCGATACAAGATTTTCTAGTGAACCTGCGAATGGTTTGGCTTAGAGGTCGACGCCACGCGTGGTGATGCGGTGATAGGTTGTACGTTATGATCACGGGCGGGAAAGGCAGGTAAAATCTTGGTGAAACTTGAAAGTTATACCGGTGGTATCAAAGATTTGGTAATTTTGAATCTGAATATTTGTATGATATAGATGTTTTTAGTGGTATGATGTTAGGTGGTTGTACAAATTAAACTTGTAATAGGTACTTTTGTATTTTGATCATGTAGTAAATTGTATTATATGCAATTAAAACTCGTACATTGTTGTAGTTGATTGTTGAAAAAGAAATGAAATGAAGGGGATTATACTATATCAACAGGATTCGTAGTCTTGTGATAACTTCAGGATTTTATTCTTCTTTATAGTTCATAGTTGGGTTTATAAAAATATTCAGAATGTTTTGTTTTTGTTTTGTTGGTGATTTTAGTGTAATTATATTGTTTTGTTAATCAAGATTTACTTAATACCAAGAGAAAATGAAAAATAAGCATCCATAAAGGTTAGAAGGTGTGGAGCGCAAACTTGTGTGAGATTGATTTGATTTCCGACACCAAGGAACCTTAAGTGTTTCAAGGGGCATTTACGGGTCTAAGCCTCTAGAGGCTCCGCTGTTAATTAGCGAGTGGCAACCATGACAAACAAAAAAATCACTTACGTTAGGTGAAAACGTGTAGAACTTGGTTTGGATTTGTCTGGTTCGTAAAAATAACAGTAAGCATGGTCCATGAGTTCATTGATCAGTAGAATAGAAACTAAACACAATAGTTAAAACTATGTGATGAGTAGTAACTCTAAACAAGCAACAGTAACTATGCAATCAACATAACCAAGCGAGTTAATCTGAGTTAACGATGTAATGAGCAATAACTGTGTGATTAAACCATGCAACCAGCAGGAATCTAAGTTACTACTAGTACTAGCAGAGACTAATTATTAACTAAATTACTACTGAAGTAAACAACCATTATCAGTAACTAACAACACTAACTGATTACAAGAATTAACGGTCAGCTTTTCAACAATCAAACTGTATCACTTTTTCTTAAAGCATTTTGTCTACTGCCGACCATAGTTCGCGGCTCGGAGCTCGTTCGGAAAAAGCTTGAAAAAAGCTCGAAAAAAGCTCGCTCGGAATGAATCGGTTTTAAACTAAATCCAACCGAGCAGGCTCGGTATGAGAACGAGCTGAACTCGGCTCGGTTTAACTCGTATGTTAGCTTGACTCAGTACAGCTAGGATTATTTTACTTGTAATATATATTATTTTTATGTATGTATCATATGTAAACTATAATGTTAAGAATATAATACACTTTTTAGCTATTTTTAAGAATATAATAGATCTTTTAGCTATTTTTTATATCAAAATATTAAACTATAATGTTTGTATTAAATTGTTTCATGTGCTTTTATATATGTTTATACTAGAATGAATTATTTAAATATTTCAACTGGCTCGAGCCCAAATTTTCAACTCGGTTTTAAAACCGAACAGAGCCGAGCTGGCTCGGTTTAACATCGAGCCGAATTTGAGCTTGCACTCACTCGCCCGGTTCAACTCGTGAATAGCCCTAATTTTGTCATTTCATTAAAATTTTATGATGGTTCACAACCTATAAACCGAACATTTTGGTCTAACTTTGGGTAACATTTGCATAACAGAATATATATAATCGTTCTTGATTCATTCTCTGACTTATCCAATTAAGATTTTGAAAGTATCATCCAACTTCTTTGATTTGAGAGTGATTACATGATTTAGAATGACTTAAAAAGCAATATGTTTGTTTGACGTTAATTAATCTCCATGTCCTCTAGCATAGAATGCCCGAGACTACGAAAATCAAGCATTTGAAATAATTACTACCATACCATAAGGGATATCGTATCATGTACCTCGTAAATGTTTGACAAAATAAATTTCTAAGACTTATTCATTAACTTAAAGCCTTGAACCTTTTGGAAAGATGCATGTTCTCGTCAGGGGCTGCTAAACTTGATGTCTTATTTTTTAAATTTTTTTAACAATAAAAATACGACTTTGTTCCAAAAGACAAATGTTATTTTAATGGTCCTCACTTTTCGAATCGTGACCGCACCCCCAACCTGTTTAAAAAAAACCCACAACTAAAAAAAACACTATCGCAACCTTAAGCATTTTTACTTATACTAAGACTTGATCCCTAGCTAAATTAGATCATTCTTTGATTTCATATTAAGAAAAAAGAAAAAATATCACAGAATAGTAACCAAGTTTCAAAAGTGTTCTAATTTAGTAACTCATGCATTTTTTTTTGAAATTGGACCACTAAAAATCAAATCGAGTCTTAATTAAATTTTCTTATGTCAAGAAAGTAACGGTGGACAAGATGCGGGGGTCAGAATTTTCAATATACAAAATTATAATAAAAATAAAAAAAACATGTTAATTATAAAAAAAATATAAAAAATACCTAAAATTTACATTAACGTTTCATATCAACATTAAAAGATAGAATTTTTTTTTCTAACTGAAACAAAAGACATAACATGCTAAAAAAACATGTTAAGACTTTTAATTTATATACAATATGAAATCTGAGTGACCTAATTAGAATATTTTTTAAACTCGAGTTACCTAATTAAAACACTTTTAAAAGTTTATTAGTATTTTACAAAGTTACAAAAAAAAAAAAAACTTCTAGCTAACGGCCATGCTACTTTATTCCTAATTAAGATGACAATACTAAACTAAAAGGAGTATATTTTATAATGTCAAAATATTATATTTTTATTTTTATATATGTGCGCGTTATTACGTATGTAAGTAAATAACATATAATATATATTTTATAATTTATAAGCCGGGGTCTTAAGAACGCAATTTCGCTATCCTTTAAGATATAGAGGAAATGATTGTTCACATCCTATATATCCTTCCAGAGACCACAAATAGTTTGGGATCTCTTGTGTATTTTGTTTGTTTATAATTTATAAAATATATAATTACAATGAAATAGGTTAGCCAATTATAAAATAACAAAATATTTTTTTGGGGTCTTTCTAAAACCAATTGCTTAAAAAATGAATAACTTCACTCACGGGTAATATAGTGAAAAGTTGAATTGAAATATAGTAATAAAGTTTTTCAAAGTGTTTATTAAGTTCTACTTTTTTTCTTCCTATAGAGTACTTCAACTATCATTAACTATATCTGATGCTATTCATAATTTATATATTAAAATACATAATATTTTAGTATTCTTTCCTTCATTTGTTACATAATGCTCTCCGTGATTTGCTCTCAATCATCTACTATCTCCATATTTTATTGCTTCCTTTTATAAAGCCTTTCTTTCTTTATTTTTTTTTGTATTGCTTATTTAGGCTTATCTCATTGTATTCGGATCATTATGAAAAATTATTGATGCCAAGATTTGAAATGGTATCAGAGCAAGGTTCTATCCTGCTCGACAAACAAAACCAAAACTCTACTATCTCACTCTGATCGACACCCATGGGAGACGATTCGTCCAACGATTGGATAGTTGATTCGGGTTGTACCGAATACATAACGTACCAAGCTGAATGGTTAGAAGACACGATAGCATCCACTTGTGAACCTCCTGTTATGATCCCGAACGGTGATTCCATACCTGTCATGGGTAAAGGAAGTTGCTGCTTACCAAGTGGAAAGAAAATTAAGGAGGTGTTGCATGTTCCAAAGTTTAAGTGTAATCTTTTATCAGTGAGTCGTTTAACGAAGGATCATCAATGTGCGGTAATTTTCCTTCCCGAATTCTGTTTCATACAAGACTTGCGTACAAGGAAATTGATTGGAATGGGTAAATGTGAACGTGGACTATACCGGATCAAGATGATGGAGAATAAAAGAAAGGCTATGATGGCTTCAGTGGAGGTATGGCATAAGAGGCTTGGTCATACTTCTAGTAATAAACTTTCTCATTTTGATTTTGCCAAGAATGCTTCTTTTAAAACTGTTGATTGTGATTCATGTGCTAAAGCTAAACACACCCGATTGCCTTTTCCTATAAGTTCTATCAAAAGCAAAGAATGTTTTGAATTGTTGCATTGTGATATTTGGGGAAGATATAGAACCCCCTCGTTTTCAGGGGCAAACTATTTTTAACAGTCGTGGATGACTATAGTCGATCCGTTTGGGTTTTCTTACTAAAACACAAATCTGAGGCGGGTGACCGTCTAATATTTTTCCACAAAATGGTCAAAGCACAATTTGGAAAATTGATTAAAAGAATCCGTTGTGACAACGGGGGAGAATTTGTTTCAAATCGAATGCACAACTTTTATGCCGAACAAGGCATAATTCTCGAGACCGCTTGCCCACACACACCATAACAAAATGGTGTTGTGGAACGTAAGCACAGACACTTACTCGAGACTGCACGAGCCCTAAGATTTGAGGCAAATCTACCAACAAGGTTTTGGGGCGAGTGTGTCATGACAGCTGCCTATATAATCAACCGTCTCCCGTCAAAAACTATCGACAACAAAACACCATTTGAAATTTTATTTGAGCAAAAACCTGAGTATGAACATATGAGGGTCTTTGGTTGCCTCGCCTATTTTCGAAATACCGACACGAATGGGGACAAATTCGAATGGAGGGGGAAACCCGGAGTGTTTTTGGGTTATCCACCAGGAACGAAAGGATACAAAATATATGATATTACCCACAACAAAATGGTGGTGTCAAGAGATGTGAAATTTGTCGAAAACGTCTTCCCTTTCAGGAGCTCAGGTCGTATTGACAAAGAGAAAAATAAGAAGCTTTTTGATTTTCCTCCTTGGTATTACAAGGAAACTGATGAAAACAATCAAGAAATCTTGGGCCAGACTACACATATGAGTAGACCTAAACCACTGGACCCGGATAACACAACCCGGGTTGAAAGTACAAATGGAATAAATGATAATGGGCCGACTGTTTCTGATGAAGTCCAGGTCCAACAAAGTAACCAAATAGTGGACGATCAGGTTGAAGCCAATACTGAATCAAACCATCATACTGAAAATCAGATGGAAGATGAAACAATCCATATAGAACCACAACTAATCAGACAGCAAAGAGTCAAAATTCAACCAAAATGACTTGGTGATTTTGTTATTGATCTCCCACCATCCATAGATCACACCTTGTCTGCTTCCAGTCAAGAATCCTCGACGGTACACCCTTCATCCAATTATGTCTCTTACGAAAAATTTTCTAGCTGTCATAAGGCTTTTTTGGCGGCCATCGATTCCCACGATGAGCCAAAAACTTTCAAACAAGCTGTGCAGGACGAAAGATGGAAAGAGGCAATGAAAAGAGAAATACGTGCTCTTGAGCAGAATGGAACTTGGACACTCGAAAATTTACCGAGTGGAAAAAGAGCCATTGACTCAAAATGGGTATACAAAGTAAAATATAAACCGAATGGCGAAGTGGAAAGATACAAGGCAAGACTAGTATCTAGAGGTTTTACACAAATGTAAGGTGTTGATTATCATGATACCTTTGCCCCAGTTGCTAAGTTGGTAACGGTCCAAACGCTCCTGGCTGTGGCCACCAAACGAGATTGGATAATCCAGTAGCTGGACGTGAACAATGCTTTCCTACACGGGGATTTGGAAGAGGAAGTTTACATGAAAATACCCCAAGGATTTATAGATAAAGAAGAAACGAGAGTATGTCGACTAAGGAAATCAATATATGGTCTAAAACAGGCGTCACGCAACTGGTATCATAAATTTACAACGGCCCTCCTTGATATCGGTTACCGGCAAACTAGAGCCGACCATTCCCTGTTTATATACAAGGCCGGGGATGTCTACGTTGCAGTATTGATTTATGTCGACGATGTTATAATAGTGGGAAATGACAAAGATAAGATTCAGCAAACCAAATCCAACCTTGATCAGAGATTTAGCATAAAAGATCTTGGGAACCTGAAATATTTTCTGGGAATAGAAGTGGCACGCACGTCTGAAGGCTTGGTACTCAGCCAGAGAAAATATACCTTAGACATTCTCAAGGATAGTGGTCTGCAAGGCTGTAGACCAAGTCCATTTCCAATGGAACAGAATTTAAAATTAGACAAAGGAAGTGAAGAAGACAAGGTTGAAGCTAATCAGTACAGAAGACTTGTGGGGAGGTTACTATATCTTCAAGCAACACGACCAGACATAGCCTACTCAGTTAATGTTCTTAGCCAGTTTGTGGCAGACCCAAGGAAGAATCACATGGATGCAGTCACAAGGGTTCTTCGTTATCTCAAGACTACTCCGGGACAAGGAATCCTTTTACCAGAAAACGGTGGCACTAATCTTGTCACTTATTGTGACTCGGACTGGCTTGGATGTCCATTTACAAGAAGATCTCGGACGGGTTACTTGCTTCTTTTAGGAGGAGCACCCATTTCCTGGAAGTCCAAGAAACAATCTGTAGTATCTCGTTCTTCTGCTGAAGCAGAATACCGAGCCATGGCAACTACAGTAAGTGAAGTACTGTGGGTTCGATGGCTACTTGAAGAGTTTGAAATGCCACCGACGGGTCCAACACCATTGTTCTGTGATAATCAGGCGGCTCGAGACATAGCCGACAACCCAGTTTTCCATGAACGAACAAAACATGTGGAAAGAGACTGTTATTTTGTTCGAGAACGGGTAGACTCAAATGAGATTCAACCAATGAAGATTGATTCAAAATCACAAATCGCAGACTTATTTACAAAACCCCTTGGAACACGACAATTAAAGAGTTTGCTTGTCAAGTTGGGCGTTCGAGATCTACACGCTCCATCTTGAGGGGGAGTATTAAAATGCATAATATTTTAGTATTCTTTCCTTCATTTGTTACATAATGCTCTCCGTGATTTGCTCTCAATCATCCACTATCTCCATATTTTATTGCTTCCTTTTATAAAGCCTTTCTTTATTTATTTTTTTTGTATTGCCTATTTAGGCTTATCTCATTGTATTCGGATCATTATGAAAAATTATTGATGCTAAGATTTGAAAATACATTTTCTTTTGACCAATTATATTCATGGTAACAAAGTATAAATTAAGAGGATGAGCTAGAGGAAGCTATATCGTTTTCATCTCAAAGGAAAAATACAAAATCTTGATATGGTGGGCAGCAATTGCAAGAAAAAAAGGTGGTTTGGTCCCTTGATGCAAAGGACATTTTGTTTTATGCGAAAATGATAAAACCATAAGTTTTAGGACTTCTTATATTGAAGTTATAATTTTTATTATTAAATACAGGTAAGTTTTAATATTGGTTTATTGTTATAGGTATAACCAAGTGTCTTAAACGAACGTTTATAAAATTAAGTTTATTTATGAATTATGAATTTTTTTAAAGCTGATTAACTTTAAAAATATATATAATAATAATAATCAAATTTTACAACCGGTTCATTTGGACCACTAGGTTATAAACAATTTGACTCTTGCTATTTTTTTGGCATATCATAGGCATGAAAATCCATACATATTGATATGGTTTCTATTCGTTCTTGATGCGTCACATTCAAGAAACTAAGGGGCCACATTGTGTGTTAAATCGTAACACCATGAACATATGGTGTGTGCATGAGGTGAAGTGTCTAAATTAATCTTCAGCAAATATAATATTTTGTATCTACATTATTATATCATTAAATAAAAAAGTTCATGAACTATATTTGTATATTCTTATAATCCAAACAATTATGTCGTTTTCATCATAACTTGTATTAGTGGAGTAAAAAGATTTAGAGTAAATTACACTTTTCGTCCTTTACGTTTATTCTAAATTTCAGGTATTGTTCTTAAACTAAGGAAATTACAGTAAACATCCTTTATGTTTTAAAAAATTTGCACATTTCATCCTATTATCTAACGGACGTTAAATTTGGTCGTTAAGTCAGGTCACGTGCCTTGCATATGAGGGTAGTTTGGTATTTTTACCCTTAATAATAGCATAATATTAAAACCCACCCCACCCTACCCCACCCCCACACCTCTCTCTCTCTACCCCCTCTCCCTCTCTCTATTTCTCTCTCTATAACACACCACCACCCCTCCACTGCCACCACCTGGCCACCGCCACCACCACCACCCGCCCACCGCCACCGCCACCTCCATCGTGTCCACATCATCATTATCGATCACAAAAAGAAAACCCTAGACCCCCTTTTTTCTTCCGCCATGCCACCTCCACAGCCTGCTAGAACATCGTGCAGACCAACATTCCTCATTATCTTGAGACATATAGTGTACAAGTCACTAGCAGTAGTGATTCATGCCTTTCTGCTTTCTTGGTGGCTGATGTTTCAAATGTGAATAAATTGTTTAAGGGTGTGTCGGTTTCTGGAAATGATTCTTCGGTCCCTTTGATGCTTCGGTGGATGCTGTTGGATATTGATTTTAGTCAAGCAGGTTATGGTTATAATTTCAGTAGGCATGAGGTGAAGAAGGAGAATGGTATTTTAATCAACACTTGGAAGTGTAGGTGTTAGTCTGAATTTGAAGAAGGGAACCCTTATCTATCTGTTGGTGCCGCCTCCTCCGTCGTCGCCTCCGGTGCTCGTGCTTTCATCCCTACCTCTTCCACTTGTTTATTCACCCCTACCCCACCACCAGTTTACTCTTGTTCACCACCACCCCCACCTTCGTGCTTTCATCCCTACCTCTTCCACTTGTTAATTTACTAGAATCAATTTGGGATAAATGTTGTTGATAGCCAATATATATGTTGCATTATCTGTATATGGTGGGCCTGGTGGCGATATGGTGGTGACGGTGGACGGTAATATGGTGGCGATATGGTGGTGGCGGTGGGCGGGTGGTTGCGGTTGGTGGGCGGGTGGTGGCGGTCGGTGGGCAAGTGGTGGCGGTAGAGAGAGAGAGAGGTGTGGGGTGGGGTAGGGTGGGGTGGGTTTTAATATTCTGTTTTTATTATTAAGTGTAAAAAGACCAAACTACCCTCATGTGCAAGGCACGTGACCTGACTTAACCACCCAATTTAACGCCCGTTAGAGGATAGGATGAAACGTGCACACTTTTTAAAACGTAAAGGATGCTTACTGTAATTTCCTTAGTTTAAGGACGATACCTGAAATTTACAACAAACCTAAAGGACGAAAAGTGTAATTTACTCAAAGATTTATGATATGATCGTCTCATAAAAAAATACATGCTTTTATTAGCAGCCTTATATATTTTAATTTATTAATGTATTTATTAATTTGATGTATATCTGTTCCTAAAATAAATTTTATGGTATATTATTTATATCATTCACAATTCTATACCGTAAACTACATTTATAGTATCATAACTACGGTTCTAAGACATAAAACAAACCCTAGTCCGCGGCCCCTCCCCCTCTCCTTGTATTCTTCTTTGATCCTACCATGACTGGACGAGGGTGAAACCTTCGATCCCAAGATTGTGGGCTTACATCCGACGTATTCAATTTCAATCATTCAACGAAGGTTCAAAACCTAGATGGTGTTAGACTTGTATGCCTGAGTACTGATAATTAACAACACTGTTACAGAGAAAGGGTTAAAGAGATACATCATGAAGGTAACCCTAACTCAGAGACTAAGTTAGTTAACTTCATCTCGTCTGTTTTTCATGCCCACATACATCTTCTTAAATGGTAGAGCCGAAAGGATGATGTGTCACGTTAATTATATCATACATTCCATCCTCATACACGTTTAATCTTCCACCAACCTTATGGGTGGAAGCTTTTTATACAACTACCTACCTCCATAACATCTTAACCAACTAAACATTTAAATTTTAGTACCTCCACTTTCGCCCTTCTTCTACGCCAACCTACCTTTGATCACTTACGAGTGTTTGGGCGTGCATGTTGTCCTAACAGCTCTGCTGACCAACCTCACTAATTCCATACTTGGTTCATTTGGTGTGTTTTTTGGCTATCCCCAAGATTTTTAGGGATACCAGTGTTTTGATCCTTGCACTGGAGGGTCATTATATACTCTCATGTAGGCGCTGTTTGTTTTTTTTTGCGGGAAAACGTTTGCAGTCTGCGAACCACATCTGCAGCAGAAGAGGTGGACCAAACGTCTACAGTCTGCAAGAAAAAGACTGTTTGTTTTTTAACATCTACAGACTGTTAAAATATTCTGTAATTAAAGTAAATCAATTTTTTAAGATCTAAATTAAAAATCCCACGCCTATTTTTTTTATAAAAGTAGCAACTGTTTGTTTTTTTTTAAAATCCCACGCCTAACTGTTAAAAACACAATGGGCCTCTTCCTCCATGCTCATTCATACATATAGCACCAGTAGGATTGACCCACACACACCACAATTATTCACTAGATTTTCGGTCAACATTCAAAACACACATCACCAAAACTCTCAAGAACTCGATATCCATTTCAATAGTAGACCACAGAAATATATTTATATTCCAAAAATTGAAAACTTAAATGAATCATCAAACAAATGAATCATATGCTTTATCAAAACAAATGCACCAGTAGGATTGACCCACACACACCCATCTGTTCGTGAAGGACACAGGCATGAATCATATGCTTTATCAAAACAAATGAATCATCAAACGAATAGAGGAACAGTCAATGAAAAAATAATGAGACCACACAAAGATCCATTAGCTTTATCAAAACAAATAACGCCTCTGTGTCCGATCACCACAAACTCCGACGATTCATTGACATTATTACTCAAATCCACCGCTAATTCCACAAAACACACATAAATCAACGTCAAATCATCCAAAGACATCAGAATTCATAGTTTTCAGATCCATAAATTGAGGGCGGCGATGACTGTGAAGGAGGGCGGCGACGGGAAGGAGGGCGGCAGCCGTAAAGGAGCGCGGCGACGGGAAGGAGGGCGGCAGCCGTAACGGAGGGCGGCGGTGGTCCGACCGGTGGGGGGAGGTGGGGTGGTGGTGTTGAGACTTGAGAGGGAGGATGGGGAGGAGGTTCAAGTATTGTAAAGTGGAGAAGAGGTTAGAAGACTTAAGAAGCGGCATGTCCATGTCTTTTTCATGCAAACGTCAGGAAGATGTTTTTTAATAAAACGTCTTCTAAAAAACAAACAATTTGCTGAGTCCAACGTCTGTGCGACGCAGACAAAAGAGGCCAGAAAGTGCTTCTCAGAGAAAACAAACACCCCCGTATTGATTGGTGAAGCTCACTTTCCATATAGCACCCCACATGATCTGTACAAATATTAATTTCTTGATGACCTTATATCACCCAGCTAGGGATGTAAATGAGACGAGCCGAGCCCGAATTTGCTTTGGTTTTAGAAAGCTCGAGCTAAAACTCGGCTACTTTGTAGTTTTATTTTAAAGCTCGAGCTCGGCTCGACAGAAATTTTTCAAGCTCGAGTTGGGCTCGGACTCAGATCGTTTATTGTTAAATTATTAAAATTTTATTTTTATAATGACTTTATACTTATTTATAATCATATTTTCAATATACTAGTGTGTTAACCCCCGCGCGTTCCGGCGGTTTTTTTAAACACCAAAATGTACTAATATTGTCGCTTCGTGAGACGGTGCAGCCAAATCATGCTCAATATTGATCTAAATGCTTTTCCTTTAATAGATCAAATGTAACAAGTTAAGCAACATACAAAATTTCTATAGGATGTAGCAAAGAACATGTCAAAAGCAAATGATATATTGATATTCAAAAAATGTATAGAAAGTTGATATTGAAGATTTTTGTCTAAAACATTATGAACAGAGGGAAGCATCTGATGTAAAATAAACACACACATGATGGCGTAAACAAGTGTACCTTTTGCTTCGTTTGATTTAATATAAGGAGAAAGTGTTATACTTTTTTTACACTGCTGATTTCAAGTAATAAATGCAATTAGAGCCACTCTTTGCAATAGCTCCACCTTAAGCACAACCTATGTTAGTAGAAAAGAATATAAAACATATACTAATAACATGAATTCCTATGGGATTGAGGTGGAATTTATCACAAAATTTTAAATACTTCTAACACCAAATATTGAATTAAGAATCTAATATGTTCTTATGAGTTCTTAAACTATAAATCCTTTAACAATTATAGTTTTCTTCAAGCAGTTTAATCCTCTGGATAAGCTCCTTCTGTATTCATCAAGATTAGGCGACTTTGACCAATTAACATCTAACATTGATTTGTAAAACATCATAGTATAAATACCTATCATTATAACTTTTTTGATTTTCAATTACAACTAAACTCAGATTTCTAGGATAAAGGTAGCCTACCTAGTGTTGTAACTTGATTCTATTTTCCCCCCAATGCTTAAAACTCTTTCTGTTCATTCATTAAAACCATACCATTTCTATTTTGAGCATCAATCAGTAAAATGTGATGAAACTTGACGTACACACCTGGGGTCGGTTTTTCATCTGAACCTGCTCCATAAATATTGGCCACCTCTAGACTGGTTTAGCATCATTTACGTTGCCAGTAACAATGCAACCAAATAAGTAAAGACTTGACCAACTTCTGTTGGGCATGTATACACAAAACTTACATTGTGGAATAAATCATTAAACCAAGTGTGTGCGTAGTCACAATTTCTCTGTAAATAAAACATCAAACTTTATTTATCAAGAAATAAAGTAATTTAACTGTTGTTGAAAGAGTAAAAATACCAAATGCCTCACATGAGATCCTCATCTGAACCCTCTGCAAAACGTTAATAGCTATATGCATTTGATCTTGCATCATCAATCTGCATTCATTAAAAATTGTGAAAGAACACAACATAAAATGATGGTAAAGCTAATAGTTAGTTCATGAAGGCTGCAATTAACCATACATCAACGTATCGGAGTTGTCATGTAAAGATCAATGTTTTCAGAACCGGATCGGACGTCGATCCGGACGCCTTACTGGTTTGGTGGTCGGACCGGTCGGACCGGATGAACCGGATTTAACTATATTTTAATTATATTTATATATGTAATTAAATATAAGTAATTTATATATGATTTATACATATATTTTATAGTTATATATAAAACTTAACTATATTTGTATATCCGAAGTACTAATTTATGGTTTAACACCCCGTTTTTACCCACTAAAATCAAAAAAAAAAAAAAAAAATTGGAAAACCGGTCGGAACCGGCCCGGTTCGCCGGTCCAACCGCCGACACGGTTTAAACCGACCGGTTCAACTCAACCAAAACAACCATACTGGATCGGATCGGCCAGGCCACCGAATCGCGGTCCGACCGGTCGGACCGGCCGGTCCGATCCGAGCCTGAAAACACTGGTAAAGATTTAACGTTTTTTTATATCATTTTTTTTCTCTAACGTCACATTTTGCACCCAGCACGGAGAAGGAAAAGGAGAAGCTATTGATATAACAACAAAACCATGATATTAATTAAAGTACTAATATTAATATAGTCCCAACATTGAATAACAACACATGCTAAACCCCAAACTCTTTCCAGGCTGGACAACTGATTCAACCTAACTTCACCAAAAAAAAATCACAATTAAAACATATGCAAGCATAGTATAGCTGCATCACAGGAGTATAACCATGAAACTTTATTTGGGTTAGTGTTGCTTTGACTGTCAAACCACCATAAATGATCAGATGAATCAATATGAAAATATATGCTAACTAAAGTCAAAGAAATCAACAAAAGATGAAGTTGAAGATATATATATATATATATATATATATATATATATATATATATATATATATATATATATATATATATATATATATATATATCTATATCTATATATATATGTATATATATATATACATATACATATACATATATATATATATATATATACACATATACATATATATATATATATATATATATATATATATATATATATATATGTATATATATATATATTATATATGTATATATGTATATATATATATATAGTATATATGTATATATATGTATATATATGTATATATATATACACACACACACACATATATATATATATACATACCTATATATGTATATATATATATACACACATATATATATACATATATATGTATAGACATATATATACATATATATGTATATATATATGTATACATATATATGTATATATATATGTATACATATATATGTATATATATATGTATACATATATATGTATATATATATGTCTATACATATATTATAGAGTAATATATTATAGAGTAATAACATAATATATATTATTTAATTATTTTTATCATAATAATACATATAATAATATTATTTATGTAAATATATAGATTTGTATATATTTTAAACTATGTAAATAAAAAATCGTATAAACAAAAAGCTCATTTAGGCTTGCATGCTGGCTCGAGCTTGACATCTTGAGCTCGGGCTCGATCTCGTTGAAGCTCGGGCTCGATCTTGTTGAAGCTCAGATCGATTCGAGTTTTTTCTGAGCCTATCTTGAGTCGGTCAGACCTCTTCTTGAGTAAGACGTACGCAACCAAACAAGCCACGTCTGACAGAGTCAGACTTGCACGTCTGACCGGGTTTGGTTAGACGTAACCAAACAAGCCCTTACCCTCTCGACAATGTCCATTTCCATTTGAAATTTATTATAGAGTAATAACATAATATATATTATTTAATTATTTTTATCATAATAATACATATAATAATATTATTTATGTAAATATATAGATTTGTATATATTTTAAACTATGTAAATAAAAAATCATATAAACAAAAAGCTCATTTAGGCTTGCATGCTGGCTCGAGATTGACATCTTGAGCTCGGGCTCGATCTCGTTGAAGCTCGGGCTCGATCTTGTTGAAGCTCAGATCGATTCGAGTTTTTTCTGAGCCTATCTTGAGTCGCCAGACCTCTTCTCGAGTAAGACGTACGCAACCAAACAAGCCACGTCTAACAGAGTCAGACTTGCACGTCTGATCGGGTTTGGTCAGACGTAACCAAACAGGCCCTTACCCTCTCGACAATGTCCATTTCCATTTGAAATTTATTATAGAGTAATAACATAATATATATTATTTAATTATTTTTATCATAATAATACATATAATAATATTATTTATGTAAATATATAGATTTGTATATATTTTAAACTATGTAAATAAAAAATCGTATAAACAAAAAGCTCATTTAGGCTTGCATGCTGGCTCGAGCTTGACATCTTGAGCTCGGGCTCGATCTCGTTGAAGCTCGGGCTCGATCTTATTGAAGCTCAGATCGATTCGAGTTTTTTCTGAGCCTATCTTGAGTCGCTTACGAGCCGGCTTGACTCATTTACGGCCCTTCACCCAGCTTCCAATTCTAGAACCAAACCACCACCCTTCCATCAACACCTGTAACGCCCAGAATATTGTCTAATCAAGCCAAATAATAATAATGGGCTTAGACGAGACCATTTAATGAAAATAACATGGTCATGGGGGTTAGGCCGAGTTAACTCTTCGGGTTATTAGCTTGACGAGTTTAAGGTCCTGGGAACGTCTGGTATATATATAGACAGATCAGCTTGAGCAACTCTCATTTGCACTCAACACCCAACTTCTAGAGATAGAGTGTAAGGAGAGAAAGTGGTGATTCAAGGCTCAGTTGATCAAGAGATTGAAGATCGGTGTTCGTGGGCATCCAAACAACAAGAAAAGACGAAGAATCTAGGTGAGAAACATCATTTAATCGTTCCATTTGATGTAAACCCGGATTCTAGGTTTTGGGGTTTTTGAAAGTGGCAAAGAATCGTCCAAAACTCACGTTTTTATGTAAGAAAACATGTAAAAAGCTTAGATATAGCTTCATGGATGATAAACCAAGGTTTTGGATGTAAAAGATTGAAGTTTTGGGTTAAAAATGGGTTGGTTCGTAATTTTCAGCCCGTTCTGCGAAACTGGGTGTTCATCCAGCGAAACTATGTATTCGTCCAGCGAAACTATTGGTCTTCCAGCGAAACTATAGTTTCGCAGGTAGTTTCACAGACATTGTTACCCAACGAAAGTTGGGCGAAACTGGCAACGAAGATGCCAACGAAACTGCCAGCGAAACTGCTGGCGAAATCAGCAGCGAAACTGCTGATCATGTAGTGAAATTAGCAGCGAATTTAGCAGCGAAACTACTGATCATGTAGCGAAATTAGCAGCGAATTTAGCAGCGAAATTAGGCAGAAATTAACTCCTTTGAGTGTTAACTTATCTGCAGGCGGTGTAGTGCAACCCTCTCTTTTAAAGCTTGATTGAGAAGCTACTCATCAAGTACATGTGAGTTCTAGGACCCCTCATTTACTGGTTTTCAACTGATTTTGGGGCTGGAACACATATAAACCCGTTTTTGAAATGTGTGTGTTTGACCCATTTGGGTGTGATTGTGTATGGTGTGTTTAGAGTGCGATCTTGGACTTGTATGTGCTTGTATGTTGCTGCCATGATGAATTGCTGATGACTGATGACTTGTAAATGTCGATGTCCCTTGCTTCGATACGTGTTTATCTTTACGTGACTTTACGCGTTGTGTTAAAGAATGAAATTAAAGTATTATGTAACGTAAAGTGGAAGATAATGAAAGAGGAACATGATGATGAATGCATGCATTAATGAATGAATAAAAGAAGAACATGACGATGAATGCATGCATTAATGAACGAATGAAAGAAGTCTTGCAAGCATTGGATATCAGGGTCCTTCTTTGTGATTGACCATACGTGTCGTGCCTCTATCGCTTACCTCTAGTACTGTGGCATACGCTTGTTGTTCATTTATTGACTTCGGCCCAGTAGCTAAGACTGATCGGGGTGTAGCATATGGTATTGGTACGAGAGATATCCGATGTGTAAGTAAAGTTATATCAAACGATTAAATGAATGAACGAAAGAAATGATCGTACGTATGGAATGAATGCACGACTGAAATGAACGTACGAATTTATGTAATGAATGAGAATGTTAACGATGAACGGTACACGAACGAAAGCTAATGAACAAATGAGGAAGATAATAATAACATTATCTATGTGTACGTATGTTGTGTGACCGCATGTATGTAAAGAACGATTTAACGTAAGATAAGTATGTTCTATTATAAAACTAGAACTCACTCAGCAACGCTGACTTTTTATGTGTTTCTAGTGGACAGGTAGTGTTGCTGAGGATGACACGAGGCGGCTACTCAGCTCTTTTGTGATGGCATTCTTTTGTTTAAAGCTTTTGTGATGTAATACAACAATAGATATTTTGTAATTAATGTACGTTGTATTAACTGGCAAAAGCATTTATAGTAAATTGAAAGTAAATTCAAAGTTTCCGCTGCATGATTTTTATTAAGTTAATGAAAATATGTGTTTTATGTGCGATGATAGACCAGCTGTGAGGTGCCCGGGAACGGGGCCTTACAAGTTGGTATCAGAGCCAAAGTTTAAGTGAAACGGGTAAATTTTCAAAATAAACCTTAACCTAAACTAAAAATGGGACGGAAAGGGAAGGAATGCCAATCTGAGTAGCTGCGTGCCATCAGGTATTTTCTTAAAGTTAACTGGTATTATGTGCGCATTTTATGTGTTTATGTGTTACTGTTAGATTTAGATGCTAGAGTAGTCAGGACAGGTAATGCTCGGGATACGAAGAGTAAAGTAAGTGGCTAATCACAACTGGCCACTGTAATTAGGGACTTACTATACTTAACATAAACTGAGCTATTCCCTTGAATGACCGTGTTGGTATTTGAATCTTTCAGTGTGTGATAGAGGATGGCTGGTGGTAGGTCATCCAAAGCTTCATGGGGTGGAGGTGGTGGCGGACGTGGTGCTGAACCACGAGCCATAAGAGGAAGGCCTAGAGTCGAGAGGGAGGTTCTCGAAGAACCTGAGACCCCTCAACCGGAGGGCGTAGATGAGAGTGCTAATCTGAGGGCCTCGGTGAAAGAGGCGGTGGTCGAAGAGGTGCATCAGGTCATGTAGACGATCTTACCGTCTGTGGTGACCGATGTGATAAAGGTTGTACGTGAAGATGAAAGGCGAGAGAGGAACCGGTCCTCGGGACGACAGGAGCAACCAGGGCCGGAAACGGTTCTATCTGATGATGAAGAGGGAGAGGAGGAGGAGCCTGTGCAGGAGCCAGCACGAGGCTGTAACTACGGGGCGTTTATAAGGTGCAAGCCCCCTACTTTTGCCGGTAATGGCACCGCTGCTGCTGCTCACCAGTGGGTGAGAGAAATGGAGGCTGTTCTTGACATCAGCGAGTGCCAGGAGGACAAAAAGGTGAAGTTTGCTACCCACTCTTTCACGGATTCGGCTCTATGCTGGTGGGACAACATAGTCCAAGCCGAGGGTAGTGGGGCCATTGGAAGAATGAAGTGGTCCGAGCTGAAAAGGTTAGTGATCGAGGAGTTCAGTTCTCGTCGAGAGATGGATAAAGTTGAGAGAGAGTTCCTGCAGTTGGAGGCGGGGACGATGACCCACCAACAGTACACCACCAAATTTAACGAGATGGCGAGACTGGTGTCGGATCAGGTGACGCCGGTGTCTCGAAAGATTAATCGGTACATTCAGGGGCTGCCAGTTGACATTCGTAGGCACTTGATTTCTGCTCGACCGAGCACCTTTAGGTCGGCAGTGGATTTGGCAGGGAGGTTATATGATGAACGGGCTGTGGTGGTGGTGGCTGAAGGTAGTAAGAAGGGCGGTGGTAAGAGGAACTGGCAGGGGAAGAGGTTTGGTCGAGCTGATACTTCGACGGGTAACAAGAAGGCACGGGTGGATGACCGTCGTGTGGTCACGCCAGGTGCAGGATTGAAGAAATGTGGCAAATGTTGGAGAGAGCACTTGGGGGGAGTGCAAGTGGGGATCAAACATCTGCTTTAAGTGTGGGAAGACAGGGCATATAGCAAAGGATTACCTGACAGGCAAATGTTTTAACTGTGGGGAAAGTGGTCATATGAGTAGAGACTGTAAAAAGCCGAGGGCTGAGGGTTCAGGGTGAAAAAGACGGGAAGTGAAGGACCGAGGGCGAGCGCCAAGGTATTCACTATGACACAGGAGGAAGCTAGGACGGACCCTGATGTTGTGTCCGGTACGTTTCTAGTGAACCAAACTTTAGCTTCTGTGTTATTTGATTCGGGTGCCAGTAAAAGCTTTATTTCTGCTGCTTTTTGTGCTAAGCTGCCTGTTAGTAGTAGATGTGTTGATGCGCCCTTTGATGTAGAAACTGCCATAGGTAAGTCTACTAGGATTTCTGAGATGATAAAGGGCTGTGATGTGGAACTTCAAGGTCATAAGTTTCCTGTTAGACCGTTTGTGATGACCTTGGGTGGTTTTGATTTGGTTCTGGGGATGGATTGGTTGGCGGACTTCGAGGCGAACATTGTGTGTCGCAAGAAGATGATTTATTTGATAGCGCCTGACGGTAGTTCAGTGACGGTTTATGGTGATCGGGTTACTACAATTCCGAAAGTGATCTCAATGGCGGTGGCGGGAAAGTGTATGAGGCGCGGATGTAGCGCCTACTTGTGTTATGTAAAGGATGTGGAAACGCCAACACCACAACTATCCTATGTACCGGTTGTGTGTGACTTTCCAGATGTGTTTCCCGAAGACTTGCTGGGAGTGCCACCTGAGCGAGAGATTGAGTTCCAGATTGATCTGATACCGGGAGCCCAACCCGTCGCCAAAGCACCATATCGATTGGCTCCGAAGGAAATGAAAGAGTTGATGGAGCAGTTGTAAGAGCTGCTAGATAAGGGGTTCATTAGACCGAGTATCTCACCTTGGGGTGCTCCGGTCCTGTTCGTAAAGAAGGAAGACGGTAGTATGAGGATATGTATCGACTATTACGAGCTGAACAAGTTGACGGTGAAGAACCGATACCCCTTGCCGAGAATCGATGATTTGTTTGATCAACTTCAGGGTGCCAGTTGGTTCTCAAGGATAGATCTTCGATCGGGCTACCATTAACTGAAGGTGAAGGAGCAGGATATCCCTAAAACAGCATTTCACATGCGTTACGGTCACTACGAGTTTCTTGTCATGTCCTTTGGTTTGACCAATGCGCCAGCTACTTTTATGGATCTGATGAACCGAGTGTGTCGGCCGATGTTGAATAAATCAGTGATTGTGTTTATTGATGATATCCTGATTTATTCAAGGAGCGAAATAGAGCATGCCGGTCACATTCGAGAAGTATTGGAGACGTTGAGAAGGGAGAAATTGTACGCCAAGTTCTCCAAGTGCGCATTCTGGTTGCGTGAAGTCCAGTTCTTGGGTCACGTTGTGAATCCGGAGGGGGTTATGGTTGATCCGGCAAAGGTGGAAGGGGTGATGCAATGGAAGTCTCCAAAGACGCCATCCGAGATCCGTAGTTTCTTGGGTTTGGCGGGCTACTACAGAAGATTCATTCAATACTTCTCCAAAATCGCTTCTCCACTGACAAAGTTGACCCGGAAAGATGTAAAGTTTGTATGGGGTCAAGCTCAAGAGAAGGCGTCTGAAGAATTGAAGATGAGGTTGACTCAAGCTCCAGTTCTGTCCTTACCCGATGGGAGTGAAGATTTGGTGGTTACTCTGATGCTTCCTACTCGGGATTGGGATGTGTGTTGATGTAGAGGGGAAATGTTATAGCCTATGAATCCCAACATTTGAAAGTTCATGAGGTTAACTATCCTACTCATGACTTGGAGCTAGCAGCTGTGGTCTTCACATTAAATATTTGGAGGTACTACCTTTACGGGACGAAGTGCACCATCTTCACCGACCACAAGAGCTTGAAGTACTTCTTCGAGCAGAAGGATTTGAATATGAGGCAGAGGCGATGGTTGGAGCTCATAAAGGATTATGATTGTGAGATCCATTACCATCCGGGGCAAAGCCAACATGGTGGCGGATGCCCTTAGCCGAAAGGAGAGGCCCGAGCCGATTTGGGTGAAGGCGTACCAGCTGATTATGACCTCGGATGTGATGAAACAAGTCAAAGAGTTTCAAGATGAGGCACTAAAGGAAGATCATCTTAACTCCGAAAGAATGAGAGGTCTGATCGCGGAGTTGGGTGAAAACACATTTGGTGCTAGAACCCGGTTTAGACGAATGTGGATTCCTCGTCTTAGGGATCTACGAGCGAAGATTATGGACGAAGCTCATAAGACTTGATACTCCATTCATCCCGGTGCTACCAAGATGTACCAAGACATGAAGAAAGATTATTGGTGGCTGGGTATGAAGCGTGATGTGGTGGAGTATGTGAGTAAATGCCTTACTTGTTTGCAAGTGAAGGCAGAGCATCAAAAGCCGTATGGGAAGATTCAACCTTTGGATATACCGGAATGGAAGTGGGAGCACATCACCATGGATTTCATTACGAAGCTGCCGCGTACCCCGAAAGGGTATGATGCCATATGGGTGATTGTTGACCGCTTGACGAAGAGCGCTCACTTCCTACCGATGCGCAAGACATATTCATCCGAGAGGTTGGCCGATGTTTTCATCAAGGAGATTGTGACTCGTCATGGTGTACCGGTGTCAATTGTGTCTGATCGCGACACCCGGTTTACATCCAAACTCTGGAAGAAATTCTATGATGCCATGGGGATGAGGTTACATATTAGTACGGCTTATCATCCCCAAACTGATGGTCAGTCGGAAAGGACCATTCAGATATTAGAGGACATGCTTCGGGCATGTGTGATTGACTTTGGGGGAAGTTGGGATGACCACTTACCGTTAGCTGAATTCTCATACAACAACAACTATCATGCCAGCATTGGTATGCCACCTTATGAGATGCTATACGGTAGGAGATGCAGGACACCCGCTTGTTGGGGTGATATTGGTCAGAAGGAATTGGGGAGCATCGAAGTGATCGAGGCTACGACTGAAAAGCTTGAAAGGATCAAGGCCTACATGAAGGCAGCCAAAGGCAGACAAAAGTCGTATGCCGATAAACGAAGCAGACCGATTGAGTTCCAGGTGGGTGACCGGGTTATGTTGAAGGTCTCTCCTTGGAAGGGAATCATTCGGTTCAGAAAGCGGGGCAAACTGAGCCCGAGGTATATAGGCCCTTTCCGAATCATTGCTCGAGTAGGAGAGGTGGCCTATAGGTTGGAGTTACCAGACGAGTTAAGTGGAATTCACCCAACTTCCACGTATCTCATCTGAGAAAGTGTTTGGCCGATAAAGATATGATTGTTCCACTAGAGGATATCGAAGTAGATGAACGGCTTAATTATGTGGAGCAACCAGTGGCAATCATCGATAGAAAAAAGAAGAGGCTGAGAAATAAAGTGGTTCCCCTTGTGCGTGTATAGTGGAGGCACAGGAAGGGATCTGAATCAACATGGGAGACAGAAGAAGAGATGAGACAACATTACCCTCATCTGTTTGAGGAATAACAGGTTTCGAGGACGAAACCTATATAAGGGGGGTGGACTTGTAACGCCCAGAATATTGTCTAAGCAAGCCAAATAATAATAATGGGCTTAGATGAGACCATTTAATGAAAATAAGATAGTCATGGGGGTTAGTCCGAGTTAACTCTTCGGGTTATGAGCTTGACGAGTTTAAGGTCCCGGGAACGCCTGGTATATATATAGACAGATCAGCTTGAGCAGCTCTCATTTGCACTCAACACCCAACTTCTAGAGAGAGTGTGTAGAGAGAGAAAGTGGTGATTCAAGGCTCGGTTGATCAAGAGATTGAAGATTGGTGTTCGTGGGCATCCAAACAACAAGAAAAGACCAAGAATCCAGGTGAGAAACATCATTTAATCATTCCATTTGATGTAAACCCGGATTCTAGGTTTTGGGGTTTTTGAAAGTGACAAAGAATCGTCCAAAACTCACGATTTTATGTAAGAAAACATGTAAAAAGCTTAGATATAGCTTCATGGATGATAAACCAAGGTTTTGGGTGTAAAAGATTGAAGTTTTGGGTTAAAAATGGCTTGGTTCGTAATTTTCAGCCCGTTCTGCGAAACTGGGTGTTCATCCAGCGAAACTATGTATTCGTCCAGCGAAACTATTGGTCTTCCAGCGAAACTATAGTTTCGCAGACATTGTTATCCAACGAAAGTTGGGCGAAACTGGCAGCGAAGATGCCAGCGAAACTGCCAGCGAAACTGCTGGCGAAATCAACAGCGAAACTTCTGATCATGTAGCGAAATTAGCAGCGAATTTAGCAGCGAAACTGCTGATCATGTAGCAAAATTAGCATCGAATTTAGCAGCAAAATTAACCAGAAATTAACTCCTTTGAGTGTTAACTTATCTGCAGACGGTGTAGTGCAACCCTCTCTTTTAAAGCTTAATTGAGAAGCTACTCATCAAGTACAGGTGAGTTCTAGGACCCCTCATTTACTGGTTTTCAACTGATTTTGGGGCTGGAACACATATAAACCTGTTTTTGAAATGTGTGTGTTTGACCCATTTGGGTGTGATTGTGTATGGTGTGTTTAGAGTGCGATCTTGGACTTGTATGTGCTTGTATGATGTTGCCATGATGAATTGCTGATGACTGATGACTTGTAAATGTCGATGTCCCTTGCTTCGATACATGTTTATCTTTACGTGACTTTACGCGTTGTGTTAAAGAATGAAATTAAAGTATTATGTAACGTAAAGTGGAAGATAATGAAAAAGGAACATGATGATGAATGCATGCATTAATGAATGAATGAAAGAAGAACATGACGATGAATGCATGCATGCATTAATGAACGAATGAAAGAAGTCTTACAAGCATTGGATATCAGGGTCCTTCTTTGTGATTGACCATACGTGTAGTGCCTCTACCACTTACCTCTAGTACTGTGGCATACGCTTGTTGTTCATTTATTGACTTCGGCCCAGTAGCTAGGACTGATCGGGGTGTAGCATATGGTACTGGTATGAGAGATATCCGATGTGCAAGTAAAGTTACATCAAACGATTGAATGAATGAACGAAGAAATGATCGTACGTATGTAATGAATGCACGACTGAAATGAACGTACGAATGTATGTAATGAATGAGAATGTTAACGATGAACGGTACACGAACGAAAGCTAATGAACGAATGAGGAAGATAATAATAACATTATCTATGTGTACGTATGTTGTGTGACCGCATATATGTAAAGAACGATTTAACGTAAGATAAGTATGTTCTATTATTAAACTAGAACTCACTCAGCAACGCTGACTTTTTATGTGTTTCCAGTGGACAGGTAGTGTTGCTGAGGATGGCACGAGGCGGCTACTTAGCTCTTTTGGGATGGCATTCTTTTGTTTAAAGCTTTTGTGATGTAATACAATAATAGATATTTTGTAATTAATGTACGTTGTATTAACTAGCAAAAGCATTTATAGTAAATTGAAAGTAAATTCAAAGTTTCCGCTGTATGATTTTTATTAAGTTAATGCAAATATGTGTTTTATGTGCGATGATAGACCAGCTGTGAGGTGCCCGGGAACGGGGCCTTACAACACCCTTCTACTACTCTAACACTTCCTCTACTCCCCACCCCAAGCACACCTATACTCTTAATGTAGCTACCACCCACCACTACAAAACCTTATTCGTTTTACCTATTCCCATTGATCGGGTGGTAAAAAGTCAAGGTTTAAAGGTTTTTTTCCGTGTTTTACGTGTCAATTTATGAGACATAGAGATACTTTTAGGATATGCTTGTGTTTATAGGATAAATGTGAAGAATACGAAGAAGTTGGAAGAAACGGGATGAAAACTGTTGGATTCTTTATGCCCAAGACACATAGAACATTGATGTGGTTAGTACGTCATGATCCAAGTCGGGTCATACCCAATAACAAGTTTAGCAAACACCAATAAATATTTAATTGATTATATGATCATGCAATTGAATAATGACACCAATTTAGAAAATGGGTTTTCTAAATAAGTTGCATATGAGATAGAACAACTTATAGAGATATTTTGTTCAAGAGTATTATTTGTAATGTTATTTAAATTAGTTAAGTAACATCAAGTAACTAAGTGTGTATGAGTTATAAAATTAAAAGGTTAATTTTATAATTAACAAAATAACTAGTTAAGTAAAAATGATAAAAATGTTTTGGGGGGAAACCCTTTTGGCATCCACGGCCCCCCCTTTGAAAAGGGGATTAATTTTGTCTTGAAACTAGTCTTTCTTGAAGAACACACACACTCCATCCTCTCTCTCTCGCATACATGCAAAGGACCAAGAACACACACCTTTTCTCTCTAATTTCTTGAAGAAGTGCAAAGCTGAAAATTGGATTTTCAGCTCATCTTGGTTCGATTTGGTTCAAAAATCCTAGCAAATGGGTGTTTGCTTCACACTTGTCGGTATGCAAGCTTGAGGACACCTATCCTTGGTGTTTTGGTCATTCAAGAGCAGCTCCATCTTCATCAAAATCTTGATTTTCTACAGCTCTACAAAAGGTGGTTTGTAAGTGTTGTTTTGGTTGTTTCTTTTTCTTGATAGCTAGCTCAAACACATATAAACGATCCTAAGATTTTGGGTTTGTTAAAACAAAGTTATGAACCTTTATTTTTCAGATTATGAATCATAATATTAAGGTTTTAATCCGCTGTATTTTTCTTGTTTAAATGGTTAAACAACAATGTTAATGGTCTAACGAACCCAATAAAAACTAGTGCTCGGAAGGTGAAAAAATATAAAGGAGAAGTTGCAAGACAACGGTAACTTAAAACGGGCATAAATTGATCTAAGAAAAGAGTTATGGGACCCACAACTTAGCAATATAAAGATCTCAAAAAGTTACAAGTGAAAATAAAATTTGTGAATGGGGGTGGCGCCACCGAAGCCACTGACGTCAGTATATCTGAAACCTGCTGACCGACGCCAAGTTGGAGCCACTAACGCTACTGTTGGTGCCACCAACGCTGAGCGCTATGTTTTGGTGGGTTTTGACCTAATTTGAGAGGTTTTAAAGAGGTATTAACCTTAGGACGGAAAAAAACTCTTTACACAACATTTTTGGACGAAAAAGCAAGCATCTTTCATCGTTCCAAAGCCTTCCAATATCAAATTCATCCAAATTCACATGATCAATTACAATTCTTTTGAAGAATTAATGACGATGCAAGGCTAAATCAATTGAGATTCATTTCGGGGGATGAGTTTGTGCAACTTTTTTGTTTTTCTTAGTTTGTAACCTAGATTGGAGATTGGATCTTGAACTTTTTAAGTTCTAGTGGATTCAACTCGATGATTTGGTTATTTAAATGATTTGATTATGTTAAACCTAATTTTCATTTTCTATAACCTTGATTTCCTTTAATTATTGTGTTATTGATTGTTAGAATTAGGGTTACATAATTCAAATTGATGATTGTGTGAACAAAGTCCTTTAAGCTTTAATTCATAATTGTCATTTAGATCTTATCATGTGTAAGTCACCATTAATGACTTTTCAATAGATTTCACTAAAAAAACATAACTTTTCCAAACGGGAATCCTAAAGTGGATTGTTTTTGT
Organism: Flaveria linearis; assembly: GCA_024085815.1. Lineage (NCBI taxonomy): Eukaryota > Viridiplantae > Streptophyta > Magnoliopsida > Asterales > Asteraceae > Flaveria > Flaveria linearis. The sequence goes on along the minus strand of CM044006.1, from coordinate 3,347,460 downwards.
TCTTAGATTGTTAAAAATCCAAACTTTTATTTTGTAATTTGATTACTTCTCAATTCAATTAATCATGCAATTTACATTTCAATGTTTAATGTTTGTAAGTTAATCATTACTAGTACTTTCCTGTGATTCCCTGTGGATTTAACACCATTCTTACCCTTTACTATTAAGGATGATTAGGCATTCTTTAATTAATTTTTTGACCGACCACACGTCATCGATCACTATCAACAAAAATGAAACAACCATCCCCCTCCCTATACGACCATCGTACCTCTATCAACCCCAAACCAACACCTAATGGTCACCCAATCAAAAAATAGGATTACAAAATGTGACAACCCTAAAATCCAAGGTTAGGAAAAACTAAAATTTTAAGAATTTCTTTAAATAGATATTATATACTCACTAGAAATTGTTAAGTTTATTTTATATATATATATATATATGATATACTACATATGAATTTCTCATGTTTTTTCATGATAATATATGAACATGCATGTATGCATACATGAAAGTTTACGTGTGCATGAATGTTTTTCATATGAATTTTGTGATTATGATATCTTATGTGTCTAGTTATCGAATTATGAGATTACATGATTAAGTCACTTGATTGATAAATGGTTTTCATTTACATGAAATGAATTAGAATCAAGACTTAATCAAATGTTACCAAACAAAGTTACACCTAGAAACTTTGTATCAAAACTAAAACCAAACAAATCTTAAACACTTAAACACCAACACAAACACAACCTTAAACCCTTGCATCGGTTCATTAGAAGACTAAGCAACCCGATTAAGCACATAAAACTTTGACTAATCCTACGTTTAATGACTATGAAAGTCATTAATACCACAACTTGACACCTAGCTACCTTGCCACTAACCATGCTCCTAAGACGCCACTTAAGCACCACCATTAACACTACTCACCACCCAAAACCACCACCTAGCTACCATGCCACTAACCCTTGCAAGTGGTTAGACACCTCTCCTCCTAATGACTTACTAAGTAACCCTATAATGACCACCTCATAAGTCTAAGACTTAGAGGTAATCATGAACCTCTCTACCCCTTTACTTCTTCTAGGCTGCATGGGGTCTCCACACTCCCATAACCGCAAACCATCACACAATCCCACTCTTCCTCTCTCTCTCGGCTTGTTATCCACAACCGTAAACCACCACAACACCACTCTCTCTATCGTCTTGTTATCCACAACCACAAACCACCACAACACCACACTCTCTCTCGATTTGTTATCACCACTATCACAACCATTTACCACCTCAACCAAGCACCATTCTCTTATTTCACTCTCGGCTTTTCAAGGATTCCCAAAACTCACCATCATCTTGTTCGGTTTTGTCATCATCATCACCATCTTTTGTTCATCATGCTTGTGATCCAAGGACTACATCCTCACTCGATTATCAAGAAATCTAGCAAAACAAGTTCTTAAGTTTCTTCATCAAAACAAGGTTAGATCTCCAAAACACATGACTAACAAGTTGTATGTATTTAAATAAACACATAATCAAACTCTTGAAGATTAATCAAGGATACTTATAAGGACTTATAAACACATGATTTTTATTTCAAAAATCAATAAGAAATGGGATTAAGAGTTAAAAACTTAAAGGTTTTATAAACCAAAGATTTAACAAAAAGATTACAAATTAAAGAGTTAAAAATATTAGTATTCTTGATGTAATTAGATTAAATACTTAAATGATTGTGATTGTGGGAATAAAATCAAGAACATGTTTAGAAATATCAAAAATAATAATCTGTATGTGTAATAATATTAAGTAAATTAATTTATATAATTAATTCAAGGAAAACAAAGATAAATTATTATATGGAAGCTCCAAGCCTAGTAAAAATCTAGAAAAATTATATAATGATTTTTGTATTTTATAGAATTTTCAGAATAAATTTTGTAATTAAATTTGTTTGTATAACTGAGTTTTACATTTTAATATAATCTGTAAATAGAAAATTGAAAGAAATAGCAAAAAATGAGTTAATTATGAAAAATTCACATAAATTATGATATTCAGAATAGAATAGTATGTATAAATTTTGGAATTTTTAGAGATATTTAACTATTTATGCTAAATTATATGATACTTATAAAAATCATAGTAAACTGCCCATTAAGAGTTAATAACGTAAAATTTTATGAGACAATATGGACTTTAGGATAATTATTCTGGTAAATTTTGGTGATTTTTAAACCCTGTAGCTATATTCTGCTATTTTATGTAGAAATTCTAAAAAATTACCTGTAATTAATAATTTGTTGAAAATTTTATATGTTAATCTATATTTTTAGATGTTACTACTACTAAATTTTGGTCATATATGGCTAGCAGTAGCTACTGTTTTGGAATTTCTAAATAAAGTACTAAAATTTTTAAAGAAATAAGATATATTTCTAACATATAAGTTATTTTATAAGGTTTCGCTGGAATTAATGTGAGTTTCATAGCCCCAGTTTTATATCTATGATTTTTAGGGGGAAAAGCATGCTATTTTTGGATTGATGCAAATTTTAAATAAGATATTTTGAGATATAGTGTCATTTATGCCGTAAGTTGCAACCATTAATTCAGACGATGAACCGTCTGATAATGTAGGTAGTGCTACTTAGGAAAATGTATCCTGCACCAACAGGATGAGTGTTGTGATACTATATTATCTAATTTTGTGATTTGTATTGTGACAGTTATAAATCACTTGACATATAAGTAGGTTTGGTTGTAATCTTATTTATACTGCATCAATATATTTTGTTTGATTAATAAACCTATATTTCTCACCAATATTATGTTGACAGTTTTAAGTATGCTTTTTTAGGAAATCAGAATGACTAACAGTGTAATGTTTTCGTTTGATGTTTGCAACGGATTGGGTGAAGTTATCGGAAAGACATGTGTCAAAATAACTGTATACGTGTTTGAGCCTAGCATAATGGTGGATGCACACATTCACAACTATTGAAGAATAAGAAGAAGTTATTAGACACTATTGTATTTAGGTTCCAGATTAAAAATGCATTAGTCTTTGCATAGACAAATTTTGTATGAACCTGTATGTAACACGAGAATATATATATATATAAGTATGTGATGTTATGTTTAAAGTTCCTATTATAATTGTTTGTCCCTAATCGATGTGTTTTGAGCCAAAGAGTCACACCCAAGCATTTCACGCTTTCGTTAGGATGTGATAGGTTGGTATCAGAGCCATTGGTTATAGAGAATTAGGTATTATTAGCAAATACCTAGACTATAACTATAAGCTCATATGATAACAAATCATCAAGGTGATATTGTTTTTCTTTTTATGATTTTATATGATCATATTCATGCTTAGAAAAGAATGAATCTTGTAATATATATGATTCATATGTGAAAATTTTATGAATTTTGTGTTAATTACATGAGTTAATTTTATAAGATTTTTTGCATCATGAGTTCTGATAAATCTGATCAATACTATAACGAAACTGGTCATTCGGATCATAGAGAAACAGCACCTGAAATAAATCTTCAAAACAAAATAGAAACACCTCAACCTAAGACCCGGATCCAGACCGCACTAAAGTTTTATGTTTGACATGCACCAGTGGCCATGGGAGGTTACACAATCTAGAAAAGAGAATACGTCGTGGCAGGAAAGTTTTGAAGGATGAGATACAGGAAGCAGGAGATCCAAACCCATAAAATTTTCCTCCGACATCTGATATGACACTCATGAAACAATCTGATGAATCTGGGACAGAAGAAGAAGAAGGCAAAATGCAAAGGTTGGAAGAATGACAAATAGAGGCAACCAACCAGATTCTAAAAAGGGTTAAGAAGATTCAATAAGAGGTTCGGATAATCAAAGCAGATGTCAAAAAGGAAAGAAAGAAAGGAAATGACATCCTTACCAAACTATGGAAATGGGTTTGGGAAAATTAGAAAACTAGAAAATTTTATGTATATTGTGCTAACTTTAAGAGTAAAAGAATAAGAATATATGTTGAATTATTTTCTTTGATTTTATGACCACTAAAA